>JAUCBJ010003742.1:0-28298 GCA_032718475.1 Nemertoderma westbladi
CATGAATACGTCGTATATAACACCAACATAGTAAATGTAAACCCATTTCTATAAAAAAGGGAAATAAAATAAAACGATATTTAATACGTGTCGGTTGTATCGTAATAATATAGATAGTCCACCGTGTACGGTGGGTCATTCTCAACAAAAGTGGCCAAAACCGACTTAGAAATTGTCCGGAACGTAATTTCTGTTTAGATTGATGAATTTTTAAACGGTAAAATGTTTTATATATGAAACTAGGCCTGAAAATTCTGCTCATCATGTTTTCAGGGTTGAAAAATCCCTGCATATGACCATATTTCTCTGTCAAACGCTAAAAAATAGCATTTTTAACACCTTTTTAGAGAATTTGCATAACATTTAGAGAGCAGTAGAATGACCCCATTATGGTCCTTGGTGTACAAACTATATATCATTCGGAAGCTTGAAAAATTTCCTACATTCTCAGATCAGTTTTTGGAGGATACAAATACTTCCGTTCCAGTAACAGCATAAAATATGATTAAATTTCAATATGACCCCTGTAATGTCCCAAATGTTCAATAGAGGTTCGAAAGAAGCTATGAGAAGTTATCAGTCGGTATGATGATGCGCAAATCCAGCCTCAATTATTACAGAACACAATAAAAAAAACCTTATTGAAAACGATCCAGTAGTTGCCGAGATTTTAACATCTATATGTGACAAACCCGGTATGTTCAAGATGTTTTGTCCCATGTTTTCCATTACTAATTCTGCATATAAATTTGCATGTAACATTTTGAATTAACAAAGTAAAGTTATTATAGTAGATTAAAACATGGGCATTACAGCCATTGTTACTTCCAACTTCAAATTAAAGTGTGCTCCCTACACATTCAATATCAAGATCAATTTGTCCCTCCATGTAATGGCCCTGTAATTGTCCCACAAATTACGTGTGCGAGATACCATTACAGTGAGGGACTGTCCCTTCTCTGTAATGGCAAATTTAGTATTGATTCTATGGCACACATAATTGGTGGGAAATTTGAAAAGCATCTGTATTTGGTCATTTAATTTCAGGACTTAACTTTTCTGTTTTAATTAACTTACACCGTACCATTCTACTAACATAGACTAATTTTGGTCCATTAAATTTACAAAATGGAAACACGAAAGAAGCAAGCTGAGTGGAAGCGAACGGAAAAAACTCGGAAACGTGATGATAAGAAAATCGAAGCAATGAAACGTGATCAGGATAAGAAAAGAAAATCGAGAGCGTGTCAAACGATTCCGAGAACGAATAAAATCGGAGGGACGTCATGAAGAATTCCGCGAAGCTGAACGCACCAAGGAGCGAGCAAGATATAATAGGAGAAAGAATATGTCAGGGGTACATACTCGCAGGGAACGAACTATTGACGAGTTCAAGGCTGCTAATAAACGTGAAAAGGAGCGTATATGGAAACAAGCATATAGGGCTAAGTGTAAACAATTGGCTGAAACCCGAACGATCGCGATGTCTTCAACCACCTCATCAGGGGGTTCAACTTCAAAGTGGCAGTCCAACACCGGATTGCAGACAAGAGCGAAGAATAGATTAACAAGATTAACAGAGAATAGGCGCCAAAGTCAGAAGATTCTAAACTTGGAAATCGAAAACCGTACCCTTCGGCGAGATAATCAGAATCTTAAAAATTTGGTGAAGTTCCTAAGCGAATCTGCTCAGAATGAAAAGTCACTCTCAACTTCCAAGAAAAGGCGAATGCCCCTGCAGTGCTCTCCGAAATTTAACCCCACGGACGAAGCGAAAATTAGTTGCAGTGGGCGATAATCAGACCCTAAATAAACTTCGGAAACTTGGCTGTCGCATTCGATCTAAGCCACGTAGCGCTGTTGGTTCTAACAAAAGAAGTGAATTAAAGCAATTGGTCGAAGAGTTTGCTAATGATGACAGCGTTTCGAAGGTTTGTCCAGACAAGATAAATATGTTGAAATCGAAAAGATTGGTTCCGTGAAGGAGAAAGTCCCTCTTCGATATCAGACATATTACTGTGCGGTTCTTCATCAAAAATTTATGATGGAAAGTGGGAAAGATATTTCTTACAGTCTCTTCTGTAAATATTGGCCGCCTAATGTAGTTCAACCAAAGGCTTCCGATTGGGGGACCTGTCTGTGTATTAACTGTCTTAACCCACAATTAATGATAGAATTGTTAGTTAAGGTTGATTTACTTCCCAGAGGTTCAAAAGCAGATGGTTAGTTAAGGTTGATTTACTTCCCAGAGGTTCAAAAGCAGATGAACTGGCCTTGGATGAAAATACAGATTGGGTGAACGTTATGATGTGGGAGAATATTGTAAGTGAGGATAATAAAAAGGAATATGGCGCTGTGTCTCTAAGACCCTTAAATTAGCTAGGTTGAGACCGATACTGAAAGAGGAGCTATGTAGCCTTAAAGATCATATTTATCGGCTTAGAACTCACTATTCGGCTGTTAAAGAAGCCAAACGAATCGGGAAGTCGAGCAACGATACAGTCGTTATCCAAATAGATTGGAGCGAAAATTTCAGTATTCCTCATCCTAGAGAAATTCATTCGGCATACTACAGCCAAGAACAGCTTTCGATTCACTGTATGTATGTAACCAAGGGAAACTCTGAATCCCAGAGCTATGCAGCATTGAGTTCTGACACAAATCATCAGGCAGCCGCAGTATATGCAAGCGTACTCAAGGTCTTAGAGGTTGTAGTTACAGATTACATACACCATTTAGTCATAATTTCAGATTCACCAAGCAGTCAATATCGCAACCGCTTTATCGTTCATTTGTTTAACAAATATGCAAGGGAGAAAAATCTTGATAGTTTTAAATGGATCTATACCGAGGCAGGACATGGTAAAGGGCCAGTTGACGGTATCGGCGGCGCTATTAAAAGAACCTTAGATGCTGTCATTGGCATGGGCGTTACAGCTCCTACTCACGATGTCAATACCATTGTCCAGTTGTTAAAAGAAAGATCAACAATAAAATGTATTACCTATACAACAGCAGAGATCGATGAAGCTCAATCTTTACTAACACCTGTCCCACAACCGATCCCAGGTATTGATTGGTAAGGCACATGAGTTGCTTTTCTTAGATGGAGTATTATACATGAAGCAATTGTCTTGTCTTCCACCATGCGAACTATTATGTACGAAGCATTCAAGTGCAGTGAAAGACTTCGCGATTTTAGATTTTACAGGGTTTGATATGTCGGATGCTGAACTTTACCCCTCAATTGATTCTCTCCAATTTTTGTCTGAATGAAAACTTTATATAATTTCGAAGTTTATTGAATTTCGAATTCACTCTATCCGAACTAATTTTGTTTCTAGGCTATTGTAGCAACTTACGAATAGTTTGGAATTGTCTGTTTTTGGTTTCTTTTCTGTGGTCGATTATATTAATTTTTAAAAATAATACTAAAAAGTTATGTATGGAAAATTAACTAAATACATATAAATACATACGTACATGACTATTATATTGTTACAATGTGGGGACATCGCATTGCACGGTAGGCCTACCAATAGAGATATATGAATATATTGTTACAGGGCTGGTACATCGCATTACAGGGGCAATTTACAGCCTAAAAATTCGTATTACATGGAGGGACAAACCATTACAGGCGTGACACAAATACTTTACCTTGATTATTTCTTTAAGATTTTATCTAACACTCGGAGATTGTCACCATTGAATTCTCCTTAAAAAATGCTTTCAGAATATATATAGTTTTGTATGGTTTCAATGGAGTTGAAATCGGAGATTGTCACCATTGAATTCTCCTTAAAAAATGCTTTCAGAATATATATAGTTTTGTATGGTTTCAATGGAGTTGAAATTTCAGGAATATTTCAGTTCTATTTGGCCACTTTCGGTGAGAATCACCCGGTACGTGGGGTGGGTAAATACATCGAACAAATATATCAGATGCATTTTGTATTTACTAACTTTTATATCCTACATAGTTTATGTAATTCGTATAAAATAACATCAAAGGAATATGATTGCAAAGCTATCCACTCATTAAATACAAAACTGGTAAACATTGATTGCACAACTAAAATATATTACTGCGGTACACTGCACTAGACTGAGGTACCGGCACCTGTATGTACATACAACATAGAACCCTGAATAGAAATTATAAGGTATATATATATATATTATTTATCAAGTACCGGTATACTTACATACAGGCTATATATATCTATAAAGTCGAATATAAACATGACCTACTTACTGCACTGCTGTAGCTCTACTGGTATAGATCTACCTAATCTATATGCATTAGGTCATTACATATTGAACAATTTAATTACAGGTTGTACTAGAAGCAAGTAGGCCAAACCCAAAATATTGTGGAATTTGTCTATGCCTGTATGAGTGAAGAATCATCATAAATATGAAACGGGTGCGGGTCAATTCGCCCCAAGTCGATAAACAGTTGACCGATTCGCCCCATCTTTAAGTCCATTCGCATTCGCACCAGATACCTTTACTTATTGTTTTACTATATCATATCAAATCTATTATTCTGTTATTCCAATATCAAAAACAATATAGAGACATTTCAAAGTTAATAGGCCTACTGAAATGTAATATGCACGCACAGTGCTCTATAATAATATATATAGGCCTATCTAACTATAATTTGGTAGTCAAGTAGAGGCGAACTATTTAAATGTTCCACTATTTTTAGCTTATTTAGTTAACGTTTTGTTCATTCTAATTCATCAAAGAATATCGAAATATAGGCCTACATATATTGGTCTGTCTAGCCAGTACCTCATACATTAAATTACAATTAGTATATCTGTATATTGCATATTTGCACAGGCCCTGCCTATACATACAATAAAAACATGTAACCAGCCTGGGCTTCAACACAGTTTATTTGTACCGTCAACTCGAACACGAACACAACTGAATCATTAGGCCTAAATCCTCTGATCATCTTCCGAGCTATCGAATATCATTTGACAAAAATATTATTAGTCGAAACATTAAATAAATTCATATCACATATGGGGCGAATAGACTTGGAAGGTGGAGCGAATCGGTCAAACTGACAAAGTCGATTCGCTCCAAGTCCAGTCCATATGCCCCAATATTCTGGGGCAAAAAGAATTGGCAGATAGTGGCGAATAGGTCGAGGGGCGAATCGACTCGCATGCATATGAAACAATGCTACTTAGGAATTCTGGTATTCCTCATAGAGGAGGAGGAGGATGGATGGATAATCGTTTGGCAGCCCGAGCCATGATAATATAGTTTAACTGAACATCATAGGAAATAGTAATAAAATAGAAGAAACATGAATTCTTAAACTTTAACACTCAACAACAACAAACAATATAGGGCCTACTGATATAATCGATTGTTATTCCGGTTTCTTAAATGGCTAGATTTAGTTGGCTTTCTTCCTTCTATCGATATCTCTACGTTTGTTACCGAGTGTCTTCTCTATCTGTATCAATATGAGTCTACAGATGAGAAACATACCGAATATTAGGTTGGGGGTTGATTGGTGGAGGTCCTGTCCCAGAGAGAAACGTGTCCAGCCGTAGAAACTAACTAATAGCAATAGGACCAAGTTACTTAAGTTCTTTAGTACGGCGGGTATATAAGGGAGTAGGAGAAGTGATCCCGTTATAATCTCCACCACCGATACAAACCTTATGTAATTGGATACAGAAGGTTTCCAGTCGAGAGAGGGATGTAGAGGGAAGACCTTGACGAAATCCTTTAGTTCGGTTCGCATTTCCCGGTACGTTTGTTTGTGGAACACAGGGGAAACCTTGAGTAATCCCGTGAGAACAAAGAAAGTTCCCAAAGTGAACGAAAGTATCTTTACTCCAAGTCCCATTACAACTGCAGAACTGTACAATATGCTGATATGCGATGATGTTGTTCACACGCCTGCAAGCGACGCGCAATACTGCAATAGGCCTATAGAAATACTGAAATACGGTTTTAAAGTTTTAGATAATGCTGTCAGCTGTACCCCGACTGCAATACCCAATACATACCAGTTAGGTGAATATCTGGCGCGTAGTAAGAGTAAAGGAGCGCGATTTGCAGAGTATTGTGAACTGGCGCGGTTCGACAGGCGCGATATGAGTGCCCTGGCGCCTGGTGCTGAGCGACAGGGCTCTCAAAGCAGCAAAGGTTTTAAAGTTCGTGCTAAGTGCAGAAGTGAGAACAAGAATTTGCCACAAAAAAAATCGCTCGCGTTTGTTTCATTTACATTTTGTATTGTTAAAATCGCTCTCTGATCATAAATCTGAAATTGACAGATTGACTTTGTGAGTTTCTTAAAAGTCAAAATAACAATTACTGAATTAACACATCAAAATTCAAAACACTGTATAATTCAAGTCAATAATACATACATACAGCTCTACAGTATATTGAATTGTTAATTATTGACATGGTAACATATTGATGGGCCAATGAAATGATATAATTCTGGAGAATCACCGATTACCACCGTATACGAATATGGAATAGGCCTACTGTATCTGTGTATGCGTAGGCAAAAAAATAATTTCTAGTATTATGTTGTTCCAAACTAAAAACTAATCAGCTGTTTCAATTACAGAATTAAATATCAGATGTTTTCAGTTTTAAAGAGAGAACCCGGGCATCCGGGACAGAATGGCTTGAAAATGTATTTAACAGTTTAATGTTTTTTTAATATTATTTAAAAAAATTTATAGTATGTTGGTATTGGGCATTGGCGCGATTTCGGATTTCGGTTTAATGCTGTAATGGCACTATCTGGGCGCAAGTTTTGGAAGTATTGCAGTCAGGAGCTGTACCGGTAAATGCTGTACACTGTATGTAATGTACTGATGTACGTACAGATCAGCAGATGTAATGCAGTATAACTGTATAGGCCTAGTGCTGTAATGCACACTGTCTGATTCACTAACTGTGACTTTCTGGCAGTTGTTAAATGGTTTCGTACACCACACAGAACTGCAGTACATATACAGATATGGGCCTATCTTTCTGCAGGAGTGCAGGTACCGGTACTGCTGTACTGAGAGGTACTGCAGTAATGACAGAATATTGCGCTTTATGCTGTTATGTACACCCAGACAGGACAGCGCACAGCAGTATGGAAAAAATAAATCCAGAAATCTATACAAACACATTTGTTCAGTTAGCAGCACTTTATAGCCTTAGCGAGGAAATAACAAAACGAGTGCCGTTATTCACTAGCTAACGCTATAAAGTTCCACCAGGGGCGAGCGCATTTGTAATCTAACCAAAACAATGTTAAACAAAAGAGGGAAAGGGCAGGTTACAGAGGAGGCTCTTCTAAGCAAAAGTCTTAAAACAATAATATTGTAATGAAATACGAAGGTATCACAATATAAGTTGTTAGATTCAAAGGTATGCTACTGTGCCAACAAATTACAAGTTTGTGGGGCCTTCGTGCAGCATGTGGCTCAAGTTATGAGATACAAATTAAAATTGAGCAATTCTATCTTAAAATCGGTATTTAAGAAATTTAACTAAACCCTCTTCAAATAAGAGTGGAAAGTTCCTCCCCTTCAACCCCTGGACCACCCAAACCCAAAGGCGCCCCGACGATTGATAAAAGGCAGCTATTAACAACAAATTTGTGTTTTAAAAGTAATAAATTTATGGTGTGGAGGCGAGACCAAATTTGTAAGAAATATATTAACTTTCGTTATTTTGGTTCCCCCAACACGCCTCTGTAACCTGCTCCTTTACTAACCTGCTCCTTTAAATGGCAATGGGACCTAACGCTCTTTGGGAACTAATGCGACATTACTTCTCTGTTTTGTACAGATCGGACAGTAAACTGCAACTGAGAGTCTGTAACTAAGAGTCTCTGTTTATTTTGGTACAATATCTGATTATTTTGGGGGGAAATGCATTTATTTATTTTGGGGGAATGTGTATTTATTTTGGGGAAAATATGTATATATTTTGGGGGGTTTATGTGTTTATTTTGGGGGATTATGTATTTATTTAGGGGATTATGTATTTATTTTAGGGGATTATGTATTTATTTTGGGGGGAAATGTATTTATTTTGGGAAAATTTGTATTTATTTTGTGATAATTTGTATTTATTTTGGGGGTTGTCATTAATTTTGGTGTAAATAATTGGTTTTGAGGAGCGTTTATTGATTTTTGTGTTGAATATTTTTTTTTGGTGTTCGGAATAATTGTTTTTAGTGTTCGGAATAATTGTTTTTAGTGCTGAAAATTTTATTTTGCTGTTGAAAAATTTATTTTGGTGTTTGAATAATTTTATTTGGGGTGATTTATTTGGTGTAATATAATTTTTTTGATGAAATTTTCATCAATTTTGGTGTGACTTTAATTGGTAGCCGTATATTTATTACATAGAATAAAATATGGCCTGCACTGGAAGAAAATACATGCAACTTTCAAATGCACATATCTCAGCTATTCCCCAGGCCCAACCAAATTAAAATGTTTTAACATAGATCTACCGGCTGACCGGTATAACTAAAATTTTCATCAATTTTGGTGTGACTTTAATTGGTAGCCGTATATTTATTACATAGAATAAAATATGGCCTGCACTGGAAGAAAATACATGCAACTTTCAAATGCACATATCTCAGCTATTCCCCAGGCCCAACCAAATTAAAATGTTTTAACATAGATCTACCGGCTGACCGGTATAACTAAGATACTTTCACTTTCATCCTACCGGTACCGCAATAATTCTGTATTATTCTTTATCCCAATAAAAAATATCTTGGTATTTTCATTATTCTGCATTCACATTTATCTTACCGGTATTATATTTACGCTGAGCATCCATTACATACTACTAGTAAAGTAAAATAGTTGAAGTAGGCCTAGTTCCCATTCAGCCATTACTCCAGTAGCAGACAACCGACAACCATTATACAGGAGCAGATCAGGTTACCGTGCTCGTGCAGTTTGTTACACAAATCATCTGGAATTTCTACTTGTAAAAAACCATTTTACTTTTTTAGTAAAGAAATTTTAGTACCGATACCGACCGGTCACCCGTACTTGTAACGTTGTAAGAACATTAAAATTAGGCCTACTGGATTAAAGTCATCTGGCGCTGGCAGTCTGGTGTCCCACTGTCTAACTAACTGACTGTCCTATACCGTACTTCTGTACTTGAGACTTCAGTACTTTATAGTTGTATACCGCTGTGTCATGTCATCCGAAACTCCCGTTTGCCCGTTGTTCAGCGGCAGTAAACTAATACTGGCCCCTATGGTGCGTATCGGTACCCTTCCAACCCGCCTACTGGCCCTCGATATGGGGGCCGACCTGGTCTACTCGCCGGAGTTAATTGACCTGAAACTATCGCGTTGTACCCGGCGCTGCGTCAACGGAATAATAGAATTCGCGTTGCCGTGCGGCGAGGTCGTCCTGCGAACGTGCGACGCAGAACGCGGGCGATTAGTCGTTCAGATCGGTTCGAGTGATGCCGCTACGGCGCTGGCAGCAGCTCGCGTCGTAGAATCGGACGCTTCCGCCGTCGATTTAAACATGGGTTGTCCTAAATCCTTCTCGATATCCGGGGGGATGGGAGCCGCTCTCCTAAGTAAACCCGAGAAAATCCACGAGATTCTCTCAACCTTAGTTCGGAATCTATCCGTTCCGGTTTCTTGCAAGATGCGAATCCTCCCAGGGATATCGGAAACTCTATCGTTGGTCGACGTTATTCTCTCCACCGGTGTTTCCGCGGTGGCGGTCCACGGGCGCACCAAGGAGCAGCGGCCGGGTGACCCGGTGGACTGCGCGGCGATCGCGCGGATAGTAGAACGCGCTGCCGACAGCGGGACCGCGGTCGTAGCCAACGGGGGCTCCGAGTCTGTAATCCGAACACATTCCGACATCGATGTATTCCGTCGGCTCACCGGGGCGGCTTCCGTTATGCTGGCTCGCGGCGCGCAACGCAACCCCAGTATATTCCGGGTAGAAGGGGAGCTAACTCGATACGATGTTATACGGCTATATCTCGAGAAATGCTTAGAGTTTGGTAACGAGTTCCCGAATACTAAGTACTGCGTTCAGCAGATTCTCCGAGAGGATCAATCGTTAACGCCGCGAGGGGTCGCCCTAGTTGCGGCGAGGTCCTTGCCCGAGATTTATAAGTTATGGGGGTTGGAAGCGGGTTTATATTCGCGTGTAGAGTCTGTAGGGAGTTGTAGACGGGAGGTTAACGGCGTGATTGTCGGGAGTTTGGTCTATAATAAACGTATGTATCGCGGTTGTTCTAGAACTCCTAAATCCGTGTTGGTGGATTGGTGTAAATCCCGGCGTGTAAAGGCCCCCGTGTACCGCTGTACGGAGGATGATAATAGACAGTTCACTTGCGTTCTAGAACTATCCGGGTGTTTGTATAGCAACTCGATAGTCGAGCAATCTAAGCGAGTGGCTGAACAGAGTGTAGCGTTAGTGTGTTTGCAGGAGTTGGGTTTAGTTCGTTTGTTGGATTCTATTAATTAGATCAGGTTGTATAATGAATTGGGCTAATTTATATCCGCGGGGATAATTCTAACGTTAAAATGGGCGGGTGTCGAACATACGTGACACTTTGTGCCGATGGGGGAGGGGGGGTCTCACATTTGTCTAAGGAACTTATCTTAATACAAATTTTCTTATATTTATGTGAAATATTGTTTCTAATATCATATCTACATGCAATACCATCAAGGAGCAGTTTACAGTGCCACGTTATTCTAACCAATCCCCCCCCCCCCCCCCCCCCCCCCACCCACCCACCCCACCCACCCCACCTGTCTTTATTATTGTGCCTTACTGTTGGTTACTTACTGTTGTTGGTTACACTGTGCAGTTAATTATAATAAGGTGTTGATAAATAATAAATGCCGTTGAATCAACTGTAAATAAGTATTGTTAGATTTATTTTAATTAATTAAATAGTGTTTCGGTATGTGCTGTAAGTATATGGATCAGATTATGGTTCGGTGTTTATTAATCTGGGTTTAATTAATTATAGGGAATTGAATATTTATTATTTTTTATACTAATAAACAGTTAAAATATAATCAATTATTTATTTCTTATTAAAACAGCGTCAAATGGGGGGGGGGGGGGGGGGGGGGGGGGGTAAAAGTTGTTGATAACTCGTAATTATTGTTTTAGTTTGAATTATTCAGGTTAAGTTTAAATCTTACGGCCAACGTAAAAAATCACGTAGTTACCGAAACTAACCCAAACAACAATCAGCAGATCGGTAAGTGTTGCCCCAGAAAGGTGGCTTTCTCGGGAGGCCAAGGCGAGAAAAGCCAATGGATTTAAGGGACAATCGGGGTCTCCTCTCTGCGATAATCTATCAATAAATGAGAAAATAGAGCATTCAGGAGGGGTTAACGTAGTTTTATTCAATTACTTGTATTGTAGTATCTATTCTAAATGTTTTTTTTTCTTTATTTTAGGTCTGACACGCGAACAAGGCATTTTAATGGCCGAGAGACTTGGTTTTAGCCCGGTTACTGTTGAACAAGCAGCCGACATTATGATCAAGTTATACCAGTTATTCCTAAAATACGATAGTTCGTTGATAGAAATAAACCCTCTCAGCATTGATATCTCCAATAAAGGTGGGAAGGGGCTCCTCACACCTATGATTTTAAGTAAATGTTTCAAAGTATTTTATATGGCACTGGAAATAAAGTCAGCAGGCCTCCCAGAGTTTCCTTTTTTTCCTTTATTTTCGAACGTTTCCTTTTTTTTTAGAACGATTCCTTTTTTTAGAACGATTCCTTTATTCCTTTTTTTGTCCATTTTCACATTTGTTTCCTCTTTTTGGTTTAGAAGATCAACTTCAGCTTGCTGATGATATTGACAAGGTTATAAGTATAACAGAGATTGACGGGCATAATAATGCCGATTTTTATTTTGAGTATCTTTATTTTGACAAAAATCACAGGCTAAGCTACCATACAAATGTAGCAGTTGAGGGAACTGTAAATATATTTATTTTCTGATGGGGGGGGGGGGGGGGGGGGGGGTGGGGGATATATTATTGTTGACACAAAACCCGCCTTGCTGAATTAATATTGTTGTTTTTCAATTTAGGGAAAGGAACAGGTTGCAGTGGTAGTCTATTCTAACCAAACAATGTAGTAAAGCCTATAACAAGGGTTATAGTTTCATTTTTGCTCGTAATCAGCTATTATTTGCATCCGTTTTCCTCTGGAGATGGATGAATTTTGATTGAGTCAAAAAGTATTTTTGTTACTTATATAAATGTAGCCACGACCGGAAATCCGTAGCAAAGTTTTTATATCACTTTCAAACTAAAGTTCTATTTACAAGTGTTTGATAAACCTCTATCACTGTATCAATGACCATCAATCGGCCGAGCTCAACCATCTCTGATAACTAGGCAAAAAGGTGAAAATTAGAAACATACAGTGACGTTTCTTAATAGGCCTATATATATAAGGTTAATGAAATATAATGTTTACTATCCTTTTTTAAATATAATATCAGTTCAGAACTTTTGTTTTTTGAAGTTTTTTGAACTGCATCCTATCCTTTTTTTCCTTTTTTTTTTTGAAAATATAATTTCCTTTTTTTCATCGATTTTTTTTGGCTGGGAGGGCTGAAAGTGCTTATAATACTTTATTTTCACTAAACAAGAGCACAATGAGCATTTCAAAAACGAAAACTACCTGGACAAACAAACTATAACCACGTTTATAATAAGTATAGGTAATTTAAGTTCTGCCAGTTTTCCCGTATGCTGTATACGTGTCAAACAGGGACAATAGAACTTTAGAACATCTTCTTTACTTTAGTTAGTTACAAGGCATGAAAATATGGAGGTGTGAAATAGAGTCCTACATTTCTTGGTACCCGTAATTGGCAAGACAAAAAAATAGTTTATATAACCAGAGTGAAATAAAGTAAATAATAAATAATATGTTATTTATCTATTGTAGTTCTATGTATGGACTGTAAGTTGAATATTGACGAAACCGCCTTCTACAGACAAGAAGACCTCTTCCGGCTACGTGATTGGTCACAAGAAGATGAGCGGGATGTCAAGGCCACTAAAGCTGGTATTAATTACATTGGTCTAGACGGGGACATTGGCTGTTTAGGTAATAATAAGAATAACTATTTGTTCTTTGACCCAGAGATGTAGCCGGTCCACCTCCGCCCCAAATGTTAACAAATATAAATATGGTATTATTAGACATCCAGTGAATTTATACTGTATGTAATTCTTTGTACTAGTCAATGGAGCGGGTCTCGCTATGGCAACAATGGATATCATCAAACTTCACAACGGAACTCCGGCGAATTTCTTAGATATCGGTGGAGGAGCTACGGCCGAACAAGTTAGAGAAGCGTTCGCTTTAATAACGTCCGACGAAAAGGTTAGTTAACCTAAAGCCCGGGAGATCTTGGGGTGTTAGTGGCATTAGACGGAATGGTTAGTTAACTACGGGAGATCTTGGGGTGTTAGTGGCATTAGACGGAATGGTTAGTTAACTACGGGAGATCTTGGGGTGTTAGTGGCATTAGATGGGATGGTTAGTTACTACGGGAGATCTTGGGGTGTTAGTGGCATTAGACGGAATGGTTAGTTAACTATACGGGAGATGTTGGGGTGTTAGTGGCAATAGATGGGATGGTTAGTTACTACGGGAGATCTTGGGGTGTTAGTGGCATTAGACGGAATGGTTAGTTAACTATACGGGAGATATTGGGGTGTTAGTGGCATTAGACGGAATGGTTAGTTACTACGGGAGATCTTGGGGTGTTAGTGGCATTAGACGGAATGGTTAGTTAACTACGGGAGATCTTGGGGTGTTAGTGGCATTAGACGGAATGGTTAGTTACTACGGGAGATCTTGGGGTGTTAGTGGCATTAGACGGAATGGTTAGTTAACTACGGGATATATTGGGGTGTTAGTGGCATTAGACGGAATGGTTAGTTAACTACGGGAGATCTTGGGGTGTTAGTGGCATTAGACGGAATGGTTAGTTAACTACGGGAGATCTTGGGGTGTTAGTGGCATTAGACGGAATGGTTAGTTAACTATACGGGAGATATTGGGGTGTTAGTGGCATTAGACGGAATGGTTAGTTACTACGGGAGATCTTGGGGTGTTAGTGGCATTAGACGGAATGGTTAGTTAACTACGGGAGATCTTGGGGTGTTAGTGGCATTAGACGGAATGGTTAGTTACTACGGGAGATCTTGGGGTGTTAGTGGCATTAGACGGAATGGTTAGTTAACTACGGGATATATTGGGGTGTTAGTGGCATTAGACGGAATGGTTAGTTAACTACGGGAGATCTTGGGGTGTTAGTGGCATTAGACGGAATGGTTAGTTAACTACGGGAGATCTTGGGGTGTTAGTGGCATTAGACGGAATGGTTAGTTAACTATACGGGAGATATTGGGGTGTTAGTGGCATTAGACGGAATGGTTAGTTACTACGGGAGATCTTGGGGTGTTAGTGGCATTAGGCGGAATGGTTAGTTAACTACGGGAGATCTTGGGGTGTTAGTGGCATTAGACGGAATGGTTAATTAACTATACGGGAGATATTGGGGTGTTAGTGGCATTAGACGGAATGGTTAGTTACTACGGGAGATCTTGGGGTGTTAGTGGCATTAGACGGAATGGTTAGTTAACTACGGGAGATCTTGGGGTGTTAGTGGCATTAGACGGAATGGTTAGTTAACTACGGGAGATCTTGGGGTGTTAGTGGCATTAGACGGAATGGTTAGTTAACTATACGGGAGATATTGGGGTGTTAGTGGCATTAGACGGAATGGTTAGTTACTACGGGAGATCTTGGGGTGTTAGTGGCATTAGACGGAATGGTTAGTTAACTACGGGAGATCTTGGGGTGTTAGTGGCATTAGACGGAATGGTTAGTTAACTATACGGGAGATATTGGGGTGTTAGTGGCATTAGACGGAATGGTTAGTTACTACGGGAGATATTGGGGTGTTAGTGGCATTAGACGGAATGGTTAGTTATCTACGGGAGATCTTGGGGTGTTAGTGGCATTAGACGGAATGGTTAGTTAACTACGGGAGATCTTGGGGTGTTAGTGGCATTAGACGGAATGGTTAGTTAACTACGGGAGATCTTGGGGTGTTAGTGGCATTAGACGGAATGGTTAGTTAACTATACGGGAGATATTGGGGTGTTAGTGGCATTAGACGGAATGGTTAGTTACTACGGGAGATCTTGGGGTGTTAGTGGCGTTAGACGGAATGGTTAGTTAACTACGGGAGATCTTGGGGTGTTAGTGGCATTAGATGGGATGGTTAGTTAACTACGGGAGATCTTGGGGTGTTAGTGGCATTAGACGGAATGGTTAGTTAACTATACGGGAGATATTGGGGTGTTAGTGGCATTAGACGGAATGGTTAGTTACTACGGGAGATCTTGGGGTGTTAGTGGCGTTAGACGGAATGGTTAGTTAACTATACGGGAGATATTGGGGTGTTAGTGGCATTAGACGGAATGGTTAGTTACTACGGGAGATCTTGGGGTGTTAGTGGCATTAGACGGAATGGTTAGTTAACTATACGGGAGATATTGGGGTGTTAGTGGCATTAGACGGAATGGTTAGTTATCTACGGGAGATCTTGGGGTGTTAGTGGCATTATACGGAATGGTTAGTTAACTACGGGAGATCTTGGGGTGTTAGTGGCATTAGACGGAATGGTTAGTTAACTATACGGGAGATATTGGGGTGTTAGTGGCATTAGACGGAATGGTTAGTTACTACGGGAGATCTTGGGGTGTTAGTGGCGTTAGACGGAATGGTTAGTTAACTACGGGATATATTGGGGTGTTAGTGGCATTAGACGGAATGGTTAGTTACTACGGGAGATCTTGGGGTGTTAGTGGCATTAGACGGAATGGTTAGTTAACTACGGGAGATCTTGGGGTGTTAGTGGCATTAGACGGAATGGTTAGTTAACTACGGGAGATATTTGGGTGTTAGTGGCATTAGACGGAATGGTTAGTTAACTACGGGAGATATTGGGGTGTTAGTGGCATTAGACGGAATGGTTAGTTAACTACGGGATATATTGGGGTGTTAGTGGCATTAGACGGAATGGTTAGTTAACTACGAGAGATCTTGGGGTGTTAGTGGCATTAGACGGAATGGTTAGTTAACTACGGGAGATATTTGGGTGTTAGTGGCATTAGACGGAATGGTTAGTTAACTACGGGAGATATTGGGGTGTTAGTGGCATTAGACGGAATGGTTAGTTAACTATACGGGAGATATTGGGGTGTTAGTGGCATTAGACGGAATGGTTAGTTAACTGCGGGAGATATTGGGGTGTTAGTGGCATTAGATGGGATGGTTAGTTAACTATACGGGAGATATTGGGGTGTTAGTTGCATTAGACGGAATGGTTAGTTAACTACGGGAGATCTTGGGGTGTTAGTGGCATTAGACGGAATGGTTAGTTAACTACGGGAGATATTGGGGTGTTAGTGGCATTAGACGGAATGGTTAGTTAACTACGGGATATATTGGGGTGTTAGTGGCATTAGGCGGAATGGTTAGTTAACTACGGGAGATATTGGGGTGTTAGTGGCATTAGACGGAATGGTTAGTTAACTACGGGAGATATTGGGGTGTTAGTGGCATTAGACGGAATGGTTAGTTAACTATACGGGCGATATTGGGGTGTTAGTGGCATTAGATGGGATGGTTAGTTAACTATACGGGAGATATTGGGGTGTTAGTGGCATTAGATGGGATGGTTAGTTAACTATTACGGGAGATATTGGGGTGTTAGTGGCATTAGATGGGATGGTTAGTTAACTATTACGGGAGATATTGGGGTGTTAGTGGCATTAGACGGAATGGTTAGTTACTACGGGAGATATTGGGGTGTTAGTGGCATTAGACGGAATGGTTAGTTAACTACGGGAGATCTTGGGGTGTTAGTGGCATTAGACGGAATGGTTAGTTAACTACGGGAGATCTTGGGGTGTTAGTGGCATTAGACGGAATGGTTAGTTAACTATACGGGAGATATTGGGGTGTTAGTGGCATTAGACGGATTGGTTAGTTAACTATACGGGAGATATTGGGGTGTTAGTGGCATTAGATGGGATGGTTAGTTAACTACGGGAGATCTTGGGGTGTTAGTGGCATTAGACGGAATGGTTAGTTAACTATACGGGAGATATTGGGGTGTTAGTGGCATTAGACGGAATGGTTAGTTAACTATACGGGAGATCTTGGGGTGTTAGTGGCATTAGACGGAATGGTTAGTTAACTACGGGAGATCTTGGGGTGTTAGTGGCATTAGACGGAATGGTTAGTTAACTACGGGAGATCTTGGGGTGTTAGTGGCATTAGACGGAATGGTTAGTTAACTATACGGGAGATATTGGGGTGTTAGTGGCATTAGACGGAATGGTTAGTTAACTATACGGGAGATATTGGGGTGTTAGTGGCATTAGACGGAATGGTTAGTTAACTATACGGGAGATCTTGGGGTGTTAGTGGCATTAGACGGAATGGTTAGTTAACTACGGGAGATCTTGGGGTGTTAGTGGCATTAGACGGAATGGTTAGTTAACTACGGGAGGTCTTGGGGTGTTAGTGGCATTAGACGGAATGGTTAGTTAACTATACGGGAGATATTGGGGTGTTAGTGGCATTAGACGGAATGGTTAGTTAACTATACGGGAGATCTTGGGGTGTTAGTGGCATTAGACGGAATGGTTAGTTAACTACGGGGGATCTTGGGGTGTTAGTGGCATTAGACGGAATGGTTAGTTAACTACGGGAGATCTTGGGGTGTTAGTGGCATTAGACGGAATGGTTAGTTAACTATACGGGAGATATTGGGGTGTTAGTGGCATTAGACGGAATGGTTAGTTAACTACACGGGAGATCTTGGGGTGTTAGTGGCATTAGACGGAATGGTTAGTTAACTACGGGAGATCTTGGGGTGTTAGTGGCATTAGACGGAATGGTTAGTTAACTATGCGGGAGATATTGGGGTGTTAGTGGCATTAGACGGAATGGTTAGTTAACTACGGGAGATCTTGGGGTGTTAGTGGCATTAGACGGAATGGTTAGTTAACTATGGGAGATCTTGGGGTGTTACTGGCATTAGACGGAATGGTTAGTTAACTATACGGGAGATATTGGGGTGTTAGTGGCATTAGATGGGATGGTTAGTTAACTATACGGGATAAATTGGGGTGTTAGTGGCATTAGACGGAATGGTTAGTTAACTACGGGATATATTGGGGTGTTAGTGGCATTAGACGGAATGGTTAGTTACTACGGGAGATATTGGGGTGTTAGTGGCATTAGACGGAATGGTTAGTTAACTACGGGATATATTGGGGTGTTAGTGGCATTAGACGGAATGGTTAGTTACTATGGGAGATCTTGGGGTGTTAGTGGCATTAGACGGAATGGTTAGTTAACTACGGGAGATCTTGGGGTGTTAGTGGCATTAGACGGAATGGTTAGTTAACTATACGGGAGATATTGGGGTGTTAGTGGCATTAGATGGGATGGTTAGTTAACTATACGGGAGAAATTGGGGTGTTAGTGGCATTAGACGGAATGGTTAGTTAACTACGGGATATATTGGGGTGTTAGTGGCATTAGACGGAATGGTTAGTTACTGCGGGAGATATTGGGGTGTTAGTGGCATTAGACGGAATGGTTAGTTAACTACGGGATATATTGGGGTGTTAGTGGCATTAGACGGAATGGTTAGTTACTACGGGAGATATTGGGGTGTTAGTGGCATTAGACGGAATGGTTAGTTAACTATACGGGAGATATTGGGGTGTTAGTGGCATTAGACGGAATGGTTAGTTAACTATACGGGAGATATTTGGGTGTTAGTGGCATTAGATGGGATGGTTAGTTAACTATACGGGAGAAATTGGGGTGTTAGTGGCATTAGACGGAATGGTTAGTTAACTACGGGATATATTGGGGTGTTAGTGGCATTAGACGGAATGGTTAGTTACTACGGGAGATATTGGGGTGTTAGTGGCATTAGACGGAATGGTTAGTTAACTATACGGGAGATCTTGGGGTGTTAGTGGCATTAGACGGAATGGTTAGTTAACTACGGGGGATCTTGGGGTGTTAGTGGCATTAGACGGAATGGTTAGTTTACTACGGGAGATCTTGGGGTGTTAGTGGCATTAGACGGAATGGTTAGTTAACTATACGGGAGATATTGGGGTGTTAGTGGCATTAGACGGAATGGTTAGTTAACTACGGGAGATCTTGGGGTGTTAGTGGCATTAGACGGAATGGTTAGTTAACTATACGGGAGATATTGGGGTGTTAGTGGCATTAGACGGAATGGTTAGTTACTACGGGAGATCTTGGGGTGTTAGTGGCATTAGACGGAATGGTTAGTTAACTACGGGAGATCTTGGGGTGTTAGTGGCATTAGACGGAATGGTTAGTTAACTATACGGGAGATATTTGGGTGTTAGTGGCATTAGATGGGATGGTTAGTTAACTATACGGGAGAAATTGGGATGTTAGTGGCATTAGACGGAATGGTTAGTTAACTACGGGAGATATTGGGGTGTTAGTGGCATTAGACGGAATGGTTAGTTACTACGGGAGATATTGGGGTGTTAGTGGCATTAGACGGAATGGTTAGTTAACTACGGGATATATTGGGGTGTTAGTGGCATTAGACGGAATGGTTAGTTACTACGGGAGATCTTGGGGTGTTAGTGGCATTAGACGGAATGGTTAGTTAACTACGGGAGATCTTGGGGTGTTAGTGGCATTAGACGGAATGGTTAGTTAACTATACGGGAGATATTTGGGTGTTAGTGGCATTAGATGGGATGGTTAGTTAACTATACGGGAGAAATTGGGGTGTTAGTGGCATTAGACGGAATGGTTAGTTAACTACGGGAGATCTTGGGGTGTTAGTGGCATTAGACGGAATGGTTAGTTAACTACGGGAGATATTGGGGTGTTAGTGGCATTAGACGGAATGGTTAGTTAACTACACGGGAGATCTTGGGGTGTTAGTGGCATTAGACGGAATGGTTAGTTAACTACGGGAGATCTTGGGGTGTTAGTGGCATTAGACGGAATGGTTAGTTAACTATGCGGGAGATATTGGGGTGTTAGTGGCATTAGACGGAATGGTTAGTTAACTACGGGAGATCTTGGGGTGTTAGTGGCATTAGACGGAATGGTTAGTTAACTATGGGAGATCTTGGGGTGTTACTGGCATTAGACGGAATGGTTAGTTAACTATACGGGAGATATTGGGGTGTTAGTGGCATTAGATGGGATGGTTAGTTAACTATACGGGATAAATTGGGGTGTTAGTGGCATTAGACGGAATGGTTAGTTAACTACGGGATATATTGGGGTGTTAGTGGCATTAGACGGAATGGTTAGTTACTACGGGAGATATTGGGGTGTTAGTGGCATTAGACGGAATGGTTAGTTAACTACGGGATATATTGGGGTGTTAGTGGCATTAGACGGAATGGTTAGTTACTATGGGAGATCTTGGGGTGTTAGTGGCATTAGACGGAATGGTTAGTTAACTACGGGAGATCTTGGGGTGTTAGTGGCATTAGACGGAATGGTTAGTTAACTATACGGGAGATATTGGGGTGTTAGTGGCATTAGATGGGATGGTTAGTTAACTATACGGGAGAAATTGGGGTGTTAGTGGCATTAGACGGAATGGTTAGTTAACTACGGGATATATTGGGGTGTTAGTGGCATTAGACGGAATGGTTAGTTACTGCGGGAGATATTGGGGTGTTAGTGGCATTAGACGGAATGGTTAGTTAACTACGGGATATATTGGGGTGTTAGTGGCATTAGACGGAATGGTTAGTTACTACGGGAGATATTGGGGTGTTAGTGGCATTAGACGGAATGGTTAGTTAACTACGGGAGATATTGGGGTGTTAGTGGCATTAGACGGAATGGTTAGTTAACTATACGGGAGATATTTGGGTGTTAGTGGCATTAGATGGGATGGTTAGTTAACTATACGGGAGAAATTGGGGTGTTAGTGGCATTAGACGGAATGGTTAGTTAACTACGGGATATATTGGGGTGTTAGTGGCATTAGACGGAATGGTTAGTTACTACGGGAGATATTGGGGTGTTAGTGGCATTAGACGGAATGGTTAGTTAACTATACGGGAGATCTTGGGGTGTTAGTGGCATTAGACGGAATGGTTAGTTAACTACGGGGGATCTTGGGGTGTTAGTGGCATTATATCCATTTTTCATGAGTGCCAGCTGGTGTTTTTATCATTGCGGCTATGGCGTTTTTTCGTTTATGTCTATTTTTCGAGCCCACGGCTCATGGACGAAATAGCGGAACATACAAGGGACCTTAGAATCGCCGTATCTAGCCGCCGTGAAAATTTCATCAAAATCGTTAGAGTAGTTTTGGCTGTAGATCAGTCAGCCAGCCAGCCAGCCAGCCAGTCTCGAGCAATTCTTACAGTAATGAACCTCTCGGTTCCTAACTAGTGACGGGCCTAGCGGCCCGATAAGGAACCGACTTTTTATTTTATTAAATAAAAGAGACACCGAGAATTAGTATAGAACTAATAATTATCTAAAAATACAATCATATTTCATACAATAATTATTAATAAATTCGATCTATTATTAGTTTCTCAATTCTAGAACAAAATCGACCTGCAACTAGTGAAGACCTCGTTTTAGAATTTCGAAACCACGCTGGTGCGATGCGCGATATCGTGTTTAGTTAATAAATTGAAAACTCCATCAATTCATGTGCAATCAGTAATAAGAAATCGCTATAAATGTAATTAAATAAAAATTATTCTAGAAAAATTTTCCTCAAAAAATATGAAATCTTGGCATTGGTGACGCGAAACTAGGCTAGTGAGATTCAGGATATTGCGTTTAATATAAAAATCGAAAACGCTATCGAATTCCGTAAAGGCGTTAATAAAATACTGCAACTTTTTTGAAATTTGTAAAATTCTAGAACTAGAAAAAAATAATTTTTGGACGGCGCTGTTTGGGGTTTCGAAACATGGATAGGCTGAAAGAGGACATCGAATTAAGTTGAAAAATGAAAACCCCATCGAATTTGGACAAAGCGTTCCGGAGTTATAGCGGATCGAAAAAAATTGACCCCCCCCAGTCGCCAAAAATTTACAGTAATTTAAAATTTTGTAAAAAAAATTTTTTGCGTTATTTTTGATGGCGAATCGATTGGCAGTACTGGCTACGAAAAATTTTTTTTTTAATTTTTGGTCAGAAAAAAAAACATCGAAAAAGTATATTTTTAAAAAGATTTGATGTCTTTGCCTATGGTCAGAGAATGATCCAACTCTGTACTTGGCAATCGCTCAAATCCATTCAGCTGAATGGCACAGTAGAGTAAACTAAAGTATATTTCATACAATAATTATTAATAAATTATTCTAGAAAAATGTTCCTCAAAAAGTATGAAGTCTTGGCATTGGTGACGCGAAACTAGGCTAGTGAGATTCAGGATATTGCGTTTAATATAAAAATCGAAAACGCTATCGAATTCCGTAAAGGCGTTAATAAAATACTGCAACTTTTTTGAAATTTGTAAAATTCTAGAACTAGAAAAAATTAATTTTTGAACGGCGCTGTTTGGGGTTTCGAAACATGGATAGGCTGAAAGAGGACATCGAATTAAGTTGAAAAATAAAAACCCCATCGAATTTGGACAAAGCGTTCCGGAGTTATAGCGGATCGAAAAAAATTGACCCCCCCCAGTCGCCAAAAATTTACAGTAATTTAAAATTTTGCAAAAAAAATTTTTTGCGTTATTTTTGATGGCAAATCGATTGACAGTACTGGCTATGAAAAAATCTTTTTGAAATTTTTGGTCAGAAAAAAAACATGGAAAAAGTATCTTTTTAAAAAGATTTGCTGTCTTTGCCTATGGTCAGAGAATGATCCAACTCTGTTACTTGGCAATCGCTCAAATCCATTCAGCTGAATGGCACAGTAGAGTAAACTAAAGTATATTCCCTATACAATGTTCTGAAGGGGAGACTGACAGAGAGTCCAACAATAAAACATTTTGCAAAAATGTTGACATTAATGTAGCCAACTCACTGTGTACTTAAGTCATTCAGCTTACATTAGCAGAGGGAGATATTCCCATAGAGTGCGCATTGGGAAGAGTAATTCAGCTGAGGCAATAATAGATTTCAAACTAAACCAACCAGTTAACAGAGTGTCCTAAGGCCTAAACAAACAGTATTGGTGTACTAAGTGAATAATCTTGGCAACCTCATCGATTTATACTAAGCCTTGTGTAGAAATCCATTACGTAAGCCATTTTTCATCACGACACCAGCTGTTATTGGTGATATTTTACCATTGCGCCTATGGCGTTTTTTCGTTTATGTCTATTTTTCGAGCCCACGGCTCATGGACGAAATAGCGGAACATATCAGGGACCTTAGAATCGCGGTATCCAGCCGCTGTGAAAATTTCATCAAAATCGTTAGAGTAGTTTTGGCTATAGATTAGCCAGCCAGCCAGTCAATCAATCAGCCAACAATTCTTACAGTAATGAACCTCTCGGTTCCTAACTAGTGACGGGCCTAGCGGCCCGATAAGGAACCGACTTTTTATTTCAAATAAAAGAGACAATGAGCTCGGCTCAGTCTGGCACGATTGGGCTCGATTCAGTTCGACTTGGCTTGATCGGCTCGGTTTGGCTCGATTGGGCTAGACCCGGCTTGATTGGCCTCGACTTGACACATCTCGATTCGGCTCAATCGGCTTGATTGGGTTCGACTCGGCTCGGTCCGGCTCGACTTCGCTCAAATTGGCTCGATTGGGCTCGACTCGGCTCAGTTGGGCTCGAATCGGCTCGATTGGGATTGATTGGGCTTGACTCGGCTTGATTTGGCTCAACTTGGCTCAGTCCGGCTCGATTGGGCTCGACTTAGGCTTGATTGGGCTCAACTCGGCTCTATTGGGCTCGACTCGATTTGATTGGGCTCGACTCGGCTTGATTGGGCTCGACTCGACTCAGTCCGGCTCAATTTGGCGTGACACGGCTCAATTGGGCTCGGCTCGGCTCGGTCTGAGTCGACTCAGCTAGATTCGGCTCAATCGGCTCGATTGGGTTCGACTCGGCTCGGTCTGGCTCGACTTGGGCTCAATCCGCTCGACTCGGCTCGATTGGGATTGATTGGGCTTGACTCGGGTCGATTTGTCTCAACTTGGCTCAGTCTGGCTCGATTGGGCTCGACTTGGCTCGGTCCGGCTCAATTAGGCTCGACTAGGATTGATTGGGCTCGACTCGGCTCTATTGGGCTCGACTCGACTCGATTGGCCTTGCCTCGCCTCAGTCTGGCTCGACTAGGCTTGATTGGGCTCAACTCGGCTCCGTTCGGCTTGACTCGGCTCAATTGTGCTCGACTCGGCTTGATCGCCTCGATTGGTTCTATTCGGCTCGATCAGTATGATTCTTCTCGATTGACACACGCTGCTGGAAGGGTCAAAGCCAAACTCACGTGCTGCTCGAAGGGACAAAATCAAACAGTGTGTCTATTATTTGATGTAACTCACGTGCTGCTCGAAGGGCGCAACATCATATATCAAGCGTCAAAGCAAAACTCATGTGCTGCTAGAAGGGACAAAGTCAAACATTGTGTCTAATATTTGATTAACTCACGTGCTGCTCGAAGGGCGCAACTACATATATCGAAACAAGCCCCTGTCTTGTATTTTAATAATAATATAATAATATATTATTATTGTTTATTCCGGGCTAAGCAACGCCCATATTACAATGCAGGAGATAAATTGCACAATGCACCACACGTGAATATTAAAAAGAAAAATAGTTATTATTGTTGTATAATATAAATTAATGAAAGTGTATTACAAAAAGAAAGATTAAATATTGTGATTTAATTGACGTTAAATTCTGCGATAGGTAGCAAAGAGTTCTGAGGTATCAAGGGTATTATAATAAACTGCACGGGTAATGTATGACGGTGAATTCATGACTCGATAAATAAACTGTGAGTTGAAAAACGCCTAATGTGTAAAGGGGAGTTAATACGTAGATTGGTACGCATACCACTGGCACTGCAATCATATGGGAAACCAAATAATTTTCTAACAGCATTATTATAAGCCACCGTTAGTTTAGTTAAGATCGAATTGAGAAAATATTTATCGCACCAAGAGCTCGGCTCGGTCTTGCACGATTGGGCACGATTTAGTTCGACTTGGCTTGATCGGCTCGGTTTGGCTCGATTAGGCTCGGCTCGGCTCGATCTGACTCGACTCAGCTTGATTCGGCTCAATCGGCTCGATTGGGTTCGACTTGGCTCGGTCCAGCTCGACTTGGCTCGATTGGGCTCGATTCAGCTCAATCTGCTCGACTCGGCTCGAATCGGCTCAATTGGGATTGATTGGGCTTGACTCGGCAGTCTGGCTCGATTGGGCTCGACTTGGCTCGGTCTGGCTCAGTCTGGTTCGACTCGGCTTGATTGGGCTCAACTCGGCTCGATTGGGCTCGACTCGGCTTGATTGGGCTCAATCCGGGCTCAATTTGGCGTGACACGGCTCGGCTCGGCTCGGCTCGGCTCGGCTCGGCTCGGCTCGGCTCGGCTCGGCTCGGCTCGGCTCGGCTCGGCTCGGCTCGGCTCGGCTCGGCTCGGCTCGGCTCGGCTCGGCTCGGCTCGGCTCGGCTCGGCTCGGCTCGGCTCGGCTCGGCTCGGCTCGGCTCGGCTCGGCTCGGCTCGGCTCGGCTCGGCTCGGCTCGGCTCGGCTCGGCTCGGCTCGGCTCGGCTCGGCTCGGCTCGGCTCGGCTCGGCTCGGCTCGGCTCGGCTCGGCTCGGCTCGGCTCGGCTCGGCTCGGCTCGGCTCGGCTCGGCTCGGCTCGGCTCGGCTCGGCTCGGCTCGGCTCGGCTCGGCTCGGCTCGGCTCGGCTCGGCTCGGCCCGGCTCGGCTCGGCTCGGCTCGGCTCGGCTCGGCTCGGCTCGGCTCGGCTCGGCTCGGCTCGGCTCGGCTCGGCTCGGCTCGGCTCGGCTCCGGCTCGGCTCGGCTCGGCTCGCTCGGCTCGGCTCGGCTCGGCCGGCTCGCTCGGCTGGCTCGGCTCGGCTCGGCTCGCTGGGGCTCGGCTCGGCTCGGTCTGAGTCGACTCAGCTCGATTCGGCTCAATTGGGTTCGACTTGGCTCGGTCCGGCTTGACTTGGCTCAATTGGGCTCGATTCGGCTCAATCCGCACGACTCGGCTCGATTGGGATTGATTGGGCTTGACTTGGCTCAATTTGGCTCAACTTGGCTTAGTCCGGCTCAATTGGGCTCGGTCCAGCTCAATTGGGCTCGACTAGGCTTGATTGGGCTCGACTCGGCTCTATTGGGCTCGACTCGACTCGATTGGGCTTGACTCGGCTTAGTCTGGCTCGACTCGGCTTGATTGGGCTTATCTTGGCTCGTCCGGCTCGACTCGGCTGATTGGGCTCGACTCGACTCAGTCCGGCTCAATTTGGCATGACACAGCTCAAATCGGCTCGATTGGGCTCGTCTCGGCTCGGTCTGACTCGATTCAGCTCGATTCGGCTCGATTGGGTTCAACTCGGTCCGGCTTGTCTTGGCTCACTCAATTGGGCTCGATTCAGCTCAATCTGCTCGACTCGGCTCGATTGGGCTCGAATCGGCTCGATTGGGATTGATTGGGCTTGACTCGGCTCGATTTGGTTCAACTTGACTCAGTCCTGCTTGATTGGGCTCGACTTGGCTCGGTCCGGCTCATTTGGGATCGACTAGGCTTAATTGGGATCGACTCGGCTCTATTGGGCTCGACTCGACTCGATTGGGCTTGACTCGGCTCAGCCTGGCTCGACTCGGCTTGATTGGGCTCAACTCGGCGCTCGATTTGGTTCGACTCGGCTTGATCGCCTCGATTGGTTCTATTCAGCTCGATCGGTATGATTCGGCTCGATTGACACACGCTGCTGGAAGGGTCAAAGCCAAACTCCCGTGCTGCTCGAAGGGACAAAGTCAAACAGTGTGTCTATTATTTGATGTAACTCACGTGCTGGCTCGAAGGGCGCAACATCATATATCAAGGGTCAAAGCAAAACTCACGTGCTGCTCGAAGGGACAAAGTCAAACAGTGTGTCTATTATTTGATGTAACTCACGTGCTGCTCGAAGGGCGCAAATACATATATCGAAGGGTCAAAGCCAAACACACGTGCTGCTCGAAGGGACAAAGTCAAACATTGTGTCTAATATTTGATTAACTCACGTGCTGCTCGAAGGGCGCAACTACATATATCGAAACAAGCCCCTGTCTTGAATTTTAATTATATGAAAATCCTTGCCTTCAGTACAAAATATCTAAAAATTCATTTACCTGAAGTATGGGTAACATTATAACTTCGCTTTTCGCACAGTAGTTAACTAAAGCAAATACCCTTCAGGTTGACTGAATAAATTTATTAATGTTTGCCATGCATAATGTACTATATTTGGGTCCCAAGGCCCAAAGATTGGGCTCGACTCGGCTCAGTCCGGCTCAATTGGGCTCGACTAGGCTTGATAGGGCTCGACTCGACTCAATGGGCTTGGCTCGGCTCAGTCTGGCTCGACTCTGCTCGATTGGGCTCAGTCCGGCTCAATTGGGCTCGACTAGGCTTGATTGGGCTCCTCTCGACTCATTGGGATTGACTCGGCTCAGTCTGGTTCGACTCGGCTCGATTTGGCCCAGTCCGGCTTGATTGGGCTCCACTCGGCTTGATCGGTTCTATTCGGCTCGATCAGTATGATTCAGTACGTCGTTTCCAGGATCTAAGTTGGTGCTTAGGATATACGTTGTTTCCAGGATCTAGTTCGCATCTATGATTTAAGTTCGTGTCTGGGATCTAAGTTCTCATCTACAGTAGTATCAGAGATCGTGTTGCTTCCAAGATCTAAGTTCATATCTAGTATCTAAGTTTGCTTCCAGGATCTAAGTACATATCTAGGATCTAAGTTCGCTTCCAGGATCTATGTTCAGTTCACGTTGCTTTCGGATCTAAGTTCGTATCTAGGATTTAAGTTCGCTTCCAAGATCTAAATTCATATCTAGGATCCAAGTTCGCTTCCAGGATCTAAGTTCACATCTAGGATCTATGTTCACGTTGCTTTCGGATCGAAGTTCGTATCTAGGATCTAAGTTCGCTTCCAAGACCGAAGTTCATATCTAGGATCTAAGTTCGCTTCCAGGATCT
>JAUCBJ010003745.1:0-26860 GCA_032718475.1 Nemertoderma westbladi
CTCCATATCTCTTCTACTGGTAGATCCACATTAATAATAATAATAATATTTATTTATAACGCGCCCTATCAGTTAGTACAAGTTGTTCAGGGCGCAATGATAAAAACCAACTATAGTATCTTAAAAATATATATATAGTTAGTACAGTAAAAATAAGTTTTGAATAAACTTAATTGTGGAACAGTGAAATAAAAAATTAAAATACAGATTAGTCTGTAGAATACTCCAATCGAAACAGGTGGGTTTTTAGACGAGAGTTAAACGTTTCGACCGTCGTGGCATTCCGCACATATAGTGGAAGCGAATTCCAGATAGTTGGTGCAGCAACCGAAAAGGAACGTTTACCATAGTGCTCCATCCTGTACCGGGGTACAGTAAGTAGCCCAGCACTGCCTGATCTCAATGCACGGATTGGAATGTATGGGACAAGTAGATTGCATAAGTATTGCGGAGCCAGCCCGTGTAAACACTTAAACGTTAGTGATGCTATTTTATAATTTATTCGGCGGCGTACAGGTAACCAATGAAGTTCACGCAGTACTGGCGTTATGTGATCCCGTTTACGTGTATTCGTCAGCATCCTCGCTGCACAATTCTGCACGTATTGTAGTCTTGAAATGTATTTCGCAGGCAACCCATAATATAGTGAATTAAACGCGTCTAGTTTACTGGATATAAGCGCATGAATAAGAATTTCGAGCTCTTTATTTCCAAAATAACGCTTTACTTTTGACAGACTACGCAAATGGTAGAACGCGTCTCTGACAGTGATAGCGATCTGTTTGGAATTCATCATATAACAATCCATTTGATACCCCAGACTACGTGCACCAGATTTGCATTCAACGGTATCAACACCAACTCGAACCTGATGTAGGTTTAAGTCCGGGTTGAAGCGGGACTGCAAGACCAATATTTCAGTTTTATCTGTATTGAGTTTAAGGAAATGTTTTCTCATCCATGCATTCACATCTTCGAGACATTTTTCTGTTACAGTTACCGCATGATTTATATCTGCAGGCTTAAAGGCGATATATATTTGGGTGTCGTCCGCATATAGATGGTATTTAAGGCCATGTTTAATTATCACGGAGGACAACGATCGTGTGTAGATACTGAATAATACCGGCCCCAATACAGATCCCTGTGGTAATCCAAACTTAAGTTTTTTCATATCTGAATAAACATCGCCTATACGGACCTGTTGTTTCCTATGCCCCAAGTAAGATCGGAACCAATCAAGTGCCAGACCATCGATCGGAACCAATCAAGTGCCAGACCATCGATCGGAACCAATCAAGTGCCAGACCAATCGATCGGAACCAATCAAGTGCCAGACCATCGATCGGAACCAATCAAGTGCCAGACCATCGATCGGAACCAATCAAGTGCCAGACCATCGATCGGAACCAATCAAGTGCCAGACCATCGATCGGAACCAATCAAGTGCCAGACCATCGATCTTTAAATCCGACCGTAGGATATCTAAGATTTTTGAATGCTCCACCGTGTCAAAGGCGGCACTCAGATCTAACATAATCATTAAGACTGCGGATCCATCATCAATGTCACGTAAGATACTGTCAGTTACTGCTAACATCGCTGTTTCTGTTCCGTGGTATTTACGATAGGCACTTTGCAATGGTTCGTGTAAGTTATTCAGATTGAGATGACTAATTAGTTGGTCAGCTACCACCTTTTCTGTAAGTTTCGCAATATATCTCAGATTCGATATCGGTCTGAAATTTCAGGATTGAGTCGAGCTTTCTTCAATATTGGTGTCAGAATAGCCTCCTTAAATAATGTTGGTACTACTGCCGTTGCTATCGATAGGTTTATCATCAGAGTTATGACGACAAGGAGGGGTCCCAGGCACATTTTCAATAGCCTTGTTGGGATGGGATCATTGGGGCCCGATTTCGAGTTACCATCATCTATTAGTTTCTTAACATCATCCTCGCTTGCTGGATTAAATTGACTCATGTTTACCGTATCATTACCATCCTTTAATTTACCTTTTTCAGTGGGAATGCCGTCGTCGCAAGAAGTTGCGAATCCGAGGTTGGTATCATCATTGTTCCTATTGTTCATGTTCATGGATATATCTGTGGGTCCAGTCTCAATATCAATATTGCCTGTTACATTATCATCGCTATCCTCATTCACTTCATGCCGGATACCAGCTATTTTCTGCTCAAAGTAATGAGAAAATTCATTCGCCAGATCAGTCGGTGAATCATGTGCTGGAAGCCGAGTCTCAGTCCGACGATATAATACCTTATTAGCAACCGCGAATAATGTTCTTGTATCCCCCTTATTGTCAGTTATAATCTTATTATAATAAGTTTCCTTTGCTAAATTAATGGAGCTGAGGATAGTTTTACATTGTTGCCTATACTCGATGCGATCCACTTCAAGTTTGCTTTTTAGGTATTTCCGTTCTAGTTTTCGTTTTTTGCGCTTTTCTTCCGAAATAAGTGGAGTATACCACTCTTCCTTTTTGCGGTTTCCGATTGTTTTTTTAATCACCGGTGCGTGTTTGTCCAGTATGATCGATAAACTATGATTGTATGAATGTACAAGTTGAATTAGGTCCCTCGGAGTGTTCCTGCAGAGATCCGATGATTCAATATCAGCCACAAAAGCTCCCATATCGATATCCTTCAGATTCCTATAACATCTTGCCCCCTTTTCGCAGAGGTCTCTTTTCACATCGATTCGAAAGGTAACCATATAGTGGTCTGAGATACCAATATCTTGGACAGTGAGATCTACAATTGAATCACGATCTTCTGCGTACACTAATACGAGATCCAATGTGTGACCTTTTCTATGCGTTGATTCACACACAAGCTGATCTATTGCAAAACAGTTAGTCAAAGAAATAAATTCTGTCGCTTCTTTGTCTGTTTTGTCATCAATATGGAAATTAAAATCCCCGAGTATTATCAACAATCCAGAAGATAATATAAGATACTGAAGAAATTCTGCAAACTCGTCATAAAACCTACTTGCAGTATGCCCATTGGTTGTGGAGGGACAAGTGCGATAGATTATCACAATTCGAAAAGCAGATTTATGTAGAGTCAATAATGTCTCCATGTACTCAAATGTTTCGTATAATTTTCCTTTTACATGAATCATTTTGTAGATATCATTATACAGGCATGCAACGCCTCCTCCCGTTGTGTGCGTCCGCGCAATGTGTTCTAGATTATATGATGTTGGTCGCAATTCATTTACAGTAATATGGTCATTATCATTTCCTGCTAGCCAAGTTTCTGTTATAGCTAAAGCGTCCAGTTTGTTATCGATCACATAATCCTTAATGTATGCAGCTTTATTATTTACAGAACGTGCATTGAATAGTCCAAGGCGAACACCATGAACATCATCATTTACATTTGTTACACCATTATAATGATTAAAGAATTCCTACTCCACCAATTTATGCATTGGCCGAGTTTCTTACTGCTGAGCTTGTTACTAACGTCCATCCATTTCCAATGTCATGTCAAAAAACTAATGATATTTGTCACTTAAATACTAATAAATTCCAGAATTTGTTATCTATTGGTTAATTAATATTAAAACTCATTGATTGGCTGTACTAAATAAGGGCGCATAAATTTCGTTAACGGATCCCATAGCATCACTTCAATTTGCAAGAAATTGTTACAATCATACCATATCCTGGAATATAGTGCCGTTTCAGTGACACGAACACCCACCCGCCACACCCCATCGAATGTTTACAACCGCAGTTATTCCTAACATTATTGTATTGGTTTGTTGGTAGAGATGAGAACCTGGCCAGGCAAGGATTCAACAAAATGCAACTCCCTGTGAATTTGGATGACAAATACCCGATGATGTAAGCGTTACAATATTTCATAATTTCGCATTTATTAAATTGAAAAAATGGCGCCAGAGAAACATGAAATATTAGAGCGCTTATCACCAGCTATTTGTCATCCTAATTCATGTTTTGAATTCTTGCATGTCTATATCGTTCCATCAGTATCAACAAACCACTGTAAAGTTTAAGAGTCACTGAAGTACGACTGGTATAATAATATTGACAGACACTATTTTTTTAAGGCATGTAGCTAATGTAAAGATTGAAAGCAAAAACAAAAATTATTACTGAAGTCAAGCTATCGCTGTTTCAATTTTTATGCAATCTCATTTAGTCATTACGAATCGTAGAAAAATTGGGGAAGGAGGGGGGAGGAATAAGATTTACAGTATAATCTTGGTTTAAGGAAAATTTTATTTATAAAAAAAAACACAATTAAGCCCACCACCCCTCCCCTCTCTCCTCCCCACCTCCCCCACCCCCCCCCCCCCCCCCCTCCCCCTCTCTCCTCCCCACCTCCACCACCATTGAGTGATATCGCATCAACTAACTGCCAAATGTCTTCCATAATAGATATTAATGTTCGAAAAATATTGCTCTCTTATCTGTCCCTTTTATTCAAAATTGTATATCATTGATTATATTAAATAAAAACGCATTTGATTACCAACTGTGTATTTTACTCTCATCAACTTCTCCCATCCAGCTTTAACATCGAATTGATTCGACCTCGACTTTCCCGCTCCTTTCTTCCCGCGCCCCTTCGATCTTCCTCTCTTCCCTTTCTTCTTCCCCTTTCCTCCACGACTTCTTGATCTACTCCCTTTACCTCGACGACTCCTTGATCTAATCCCTTTACCTCGGCGACTCCTAGAACGGCTCTTCTTTCCCTTCTTCTTCCCCTTCCCTTTCTTACTTCCCTTTCGTTTCTTCATTCTTCTCCTTTTCTCCATATCTCTTCTACTGGTAGACCCACATTCCCGATCCTTCTCTCCATCAGCGGCCTTTAAGTTTGAAACCGACAAACCATCTTCACCCAACACGCCATCTTCACTATTATTATCCGCCATCTCACGCAGTATTATTTACGTCTCCTAATTATTAATTATTGGTATATAGTTATTTTACAAATCAAAACTCTTTGCTTTAATATATTATGTCAAAAAACTAATGATATTTGTCACTTAAATACTAATAAATTCCAGAATTTGTTATCTATTGGTTAATTAATATTAAAACTCATTGATTGGCTGTACTAAATAAGGGCGCATAAATTTCGTTAACGGATCCCATAGCATCACTTCAATTTGCAAGAAATTGTTACAAACATACCATATCCTGGAATATAGTGCCTTTTCAGTGACACGAACACCCACCCGCCACACCCCATCGAATGCGATTTACCTCGGCGACTCCTTGATCTACCCCCTTTACCTCGACGACTCCTTGATCTACTGCCTTTACCTCGGCGACTCCTAGACCGGCTCTTCTTTCCCTTCTTCTTCCCCTTCCCTTTCTTACTTCCCTTTCGCTTCTTCACTCTCCTCTTCTCCATATCTCTTCTACTGGTAGATCCACATTAATAATAATAATAATATTTATTTATAACGCGCCCTATCAGTTAGTAAAAGTTGTTCAGGGCGCAATGATAAAAACCAACTATAGTATCTTTAAAATATATATATAGTTAGTACAGTAAAAATAAGTTTTGAGTAAACTTAATTGTGGAACAGTGAAATAAAAAATTAAAATAAAGATTAGTTTGTAGAATACTCCAATCGAAACAGGTGGGTTTTTAGACGAGAATTAAACGTTTTGACCGTCGAGGCATTCCGCACATGTAGTGGAAGCGAATTCCAGATAGTTGGTGCAGCAACCGAAACGAACGTTTACCATAGTGCTCCATCCTGTACCGGGGTACAGTAAGTAGCCCAGCACTGCCTGATCTCAATGCACGGATTGGAATGTATGGGACAATAGATTGCATAAGTATTGCGGAGCCAGCCCGTGTAAACACTTAAACGTTAGTGATGCTATTTTATAATTTATTCGGCGGCGTACAGGTAACCAATGAAGTTTACGCAGTACTGGCGTTATGTGATCCCGTTTACGTGTATTCGTCAGCATCCTCGCTGCACAATTCTGCACGTATTGTAGTCTTGCAATGTATTTCGCAGGCAACCCATAATATAGTGAATTAAACGCGTCTAGTTTACTGGATATAAGCGCATGAATAAGAATTTCAAGCTCTTTATTTCCAAAATAACGCTATACTTTTGACAGACTACGCAAATGGTAGAACGCGTCTCTGACAGTGATAGCGATCTGTTTGGAATTCATCATATAACAATCCATTTGATACCCCAGACTACGTGCACCAGATTTGCATTCAACGGTATCAACACCAACTCGAACCTGATGTAGGTTTAAGTCCGGGTTGAAGCGGGACTGCAAGACCAATATTTCAGTTTTATCTGTATTGAGTTTAAGGAAATGTTTTCTCATCCATGCATTCACATCTTCGAGACATTTTTCTGTTACAGTTACCGCATGATTTATATCTGCAGGCTTAAGGCGATATATATTTGGGTGTCGTCCGCATATAGATGGTATTTAAGGCCATGTTTAATTATCACGGAGGACAACGATCGCGTGTAGATACTGAATAATACCGGCCCCAATACAGATCCCTGTGGTAATCCAAACTTAAGTTTTTTCATATCTGAATAAACATCGCCTATACGGACCTGTTGTTTCCTATGCCCCAAGTAAGATCGGAACCAATCAAGTGCCAGACCATCGATCGGAACCAATCAAGTGCCAGACCATCGATCGGAACCAATCAAGTGCCAGACCATCGATCGGAACCAATCAAGTGCCAGACCATCGATCGGAACCAATCAAGTGCCAGACCATCGATCGGAACCAATCAAGTGCCAGACCATCGATCGGAACCAATCAAGTGCCAGACCATCGATCGGAACCAATCAAGTGCCAGACCATCGATCGGAACCAATCAAGTGCCAGACCATCGATCTTTAAATCCGACAGTAGGATATCTAAGATTTTTGAATGCTCCACCGTGTCAAAGGCGGCACTCAGATCTAACATAATCATTAAGACTGCGGATCCATCATCAATGTCACGTAAGATACTGTCAGTTACTGCTAACATCGCTGTTTCTGTTCCGTGGTATTTACGATAGGCACTTTGCAATGGTTCGTGTAAGTTATTCAGATTGAGATGACTAATTAGTTGGTCAGCTACCACCTTTTCTGTAAGTTTCGCAATATATCTCAGATTCGATATCGGTCTGAAATTTCAGGATTGAGTCGAGCTTTCTTCAATATTGGTGTCAGAATAGCCTCCTTAAATAATGTTGGTACTACTGCCGTTGCTATCGATAGGTTTATCATCAGAGTTATGACAACAAGGAGGGGTCCCAGGCACATTTTCAATATCCTTGTTGGGATGGGATCATTACCGTCATCTATTAGTTTCTTAACATCATCCTCGCTTGCTGGATTAAATTGACTCATGTTTACCGTATCATTACCATCCTTTAATTTACCTTTTTCAGTGGGAATGCCGTCGTCGCAAGAAGTTGCGAATCCGAGGTTGGTATCATCATTGTTCCTATTGTTCATGTTCATGGATATATCTGTGGGTCCAGTCTCAATATCAATATTGCCTGTTACATTATCATCGCTATCCTCATTCACTTCATGCCGGATACCAGCTATTTTCTGCTCAAAGTAATTAGAAAATTCATTCGCCAGGGTGAATCATGTGCTGGAAGCCGAGTCTCAGTCCGACGATATAATACTTTATTAGCAACCGCGAATAATGTTCTTGTATCCCCCTTATTGTCAGTTATAATCTTATTATAATAAGTTTCCTTTGCTAAATTAATGGAGCTGAGGATAGTTTTACATTGTTGCCTATACTCGATGCGATCCACTTCAAGTTTGCTTTTTAGGTATTTCCGTTCTAGTTTTCGTTTTTTGCGCTTTTCTTCCGAAATAAGTGGAGTATACCACTCTTCCTTTTTGCGGTTTCCGATTGTTTTTTTAATCACCGGTGCGTGTTTGTCCAGTATGATCGATAAACTATGATTGTATGACTGTACAAGTTGAATTAGGTCCCTCGGAGTGTTCCTACAGAGATCCGATGATTCAATATCAGCCACAAAAGCTCCCATATCGATATCCTTAAGATTCCTATAACATCTTGCCCCCTTTTCGCAGAGGTCTCTTTTCACATCGATTCAAAAGGTAACCATATAGTGGTCTGAGATACCAATATCTTGGACAGTGAGATCTACAATTGAATCATGATCTTCTGCGTACACTAATACGAGATCCAATGTGTGACCTTTTCTATGCGTTGATTCACACACAAGCTGATCTATTGCAAAACAGTTAGTCAAAGAAATAAATTCTGTCGCTTCTTTGTCTGTTTCGTCGTCAATATGGAAATTAAAATCCCCGAGTATTATTAACAATCCAGTAGATAATATAAGATACTGAAGAAGTTTGGCAAACTCGTCATAAAACCTACTTGCAGTATGCCCATTGGTTGTGGAGGGACAAGTGCGATAGATTATCACAATTCGAAAAGTAGATTTATGTAGAGTCAATAATGTCTCCATGTACTCAAATGTTTCGTATAATTTTCCTTTTACATGAATCATTTTGAAGATATCATTATACAGGCATGCAACGCCTCCTCCCGTTGTGTGCGTCCGCGCAATGTGTTCAAGATTATATGATGTTGGTCGCAATTCATTTACAGTAATATGGTCATTATCATTTCCCGCTAGCCAAGTTTCTGTTATAGCTAAAGCGTCCAGTTTGTTATCGATCACATAATCCTTAATGTATGCAGCTTTATTATTTACAGAACGTGCATTGAATAATGAATAGTCCAAGGCGAACACCATGAACATCATCATTTACATTTGTTACACCATTATAATGATTAACGTTTGTTACGTTAGTATCATTAACATTTGTTACATCGGTGCTGTCATTGACATTTGTTACACCTCTAGTTTCATTAACATTTGTTACATCGGTGCTGTCATTGACATTTGTTACACCTCTAGTTTCATTAACATTTGTTACATCGGTGCTGTCATTGACATTTGTTACACCTCTAGTTTCATTAACATTTGTTACACCGCAAATGTCATTAACATTTGTTACACCGGAAATATCATTAACATTAGTTACACCTCCAGTATCCATAACATTTGTTACACCGGAAATATCATTAACATTTGTTACACTGGAGGTATGATGTGTCACATTTGTTACACCGGAAATATCATTAACATTTGTTACACCGGAGGTATGATGTGTCACATTTGTTACACCGGAGGTATGTGTAACATTTGTTACACCGGAAATTTCTTTAACATTTTTTACACCTCTAGTATCATTAACATCTGGTACACCGGAAATATCATTAACATTAATTGTTACACCGGAAATATCATAAACATTCGTTACACCGAAAATGTCGGCAACATTTGTTACACCAAAGGTATGTGTATCATTAACATTTGTTACACCGGAAGTATCATTAACATTTGTTACATTGGAAGTATCATTAACATTTGTTACACCGGAAGTATCATTAACATTTGTTACACCGGAAGTATCAGTAACCTTTGTTATACCGGAAGTATCATTTACATTTGTTACACCGGGAGTATCATTAACATTTGTTAACCCGGAAGTATCATTAACATTTGTTACATTGGAAGTATCGTTAACATTTGTTACACCGGAAGTATTATTAACATTTGTTACACCGGAAGTATCAGTAACCTTTGTTATACCGGAAGTATCATTAACATTTGTTAACCCGGAAGTATCATTAACATTTGTTACACCGGAAGTATCATTAACATTTGTTATACCGGAAGTATCATTAACATTTGTTACATTTGAAGTATCATTAACATTTGTTACACCGGAAGTATCATTAACATTTGTTATACCGGAAGTATCATTAACACTTGTTACATTGGAAGTATCATTAACATTTGTTACATTGGAAGTATCATTAACATTTGTTACACCGAGAGTATCATTAACATTTGTTAACCCGGAAGTATCATTAACATTTGTTACACCAGGAGTATCATTAACATTTGTTAACCCGGAAGTATCATTAACATTTGTTACATTGGAAGTATCATTAACATTTGTTACACCGGAAGTATCATTAACATTTGTTACACCGGAAGTATCAGTAACCTTTGTTATACCGGAAGTATCATTTACATTTGTTACACCGGGAGTATCATTAACATTTGTTACACCGGAAGTATCATTAACATTTGTTACATTGGAATTATCATTAACATTTGTTACACCGGAAGTATCATTAACATTTGTTAACCCGGAAGTATCATTAACATTTGTTACACCGGAAGTATCATTAACATTTGTTATACCGGAAGTATCATTAACATTTGTTACATTGGAAGTATCATTAACATTTGTTACACCGGAAGTATCATTAACATTTGTTATACCGGAAGTATCATTAACACTTGTTACATTGGAAGTATCATTAACATTTGTTACATTGGAAGTATCATTAACATTTGTTACACCGGGAGTATCATTAACATTTGTTAACCTGGAAGTATCATTAACATTTGTTATACCGGAAGTATCATTAACATTTGTTATACCGGAAGTATCATTAACATTTGTTACACCTAAGGATAAAGGCGAATCGGGAGACTCATTAACGAGAATACGAGCACTTGGCAGAGTCGGTGGCGGTTCGGTTGCAACCGAAGGAGCCGGTGGCGGTTCGGTTGCGACTGGAGGAGCCGGTGGCGGTTCAGTTGCGACCGGAGGCGCCGGTGGCGGTTTGGTTGCGACCAGAGGAGCCGGTGGCGGTTCAGTTATGACCAGAGGAGCCGGTGGCAGTTCAGTTGCGACCGGAGGAGCCAGTGGCGGTTCGGTTGCGACCGGAGGAGCCGGTGGCGGTTCAGTTGCGACCGGAGTAGCCAATGGCGGTTCGGTTGCAACCGGAGGAGCCGGTGGCGGTTTGACCGGTGGCGGTTTGGTTGCGGCGACCGGAGGAGCCGGTGGCGGTTCAGTTGCGACCGGTGGAGCCGGTGGCGGTTCGGTTGCGACCAGAGGAGCCGGTGGCGGTTCAGTTACGACCGGAGGAGCCGGTGGCGGTTCAGTTGTGACCGGAGGAGTTAGTGGCAGTTCAGTTGCGACCATAGGAGCCAGTGGCGGTTCGGTTGCGACCGGAGCAGCCGGTGGCGGTTCAGTTGCGACCGGAGGAGCCAGTGGCGGTTCGGTTGCGACCGGAGGAGCCGGTGGCAGTTCAGTTGCGACTGGAGTAGCCGGTGGCATTTCGGTTGCGACCGGAGGAGTAGGTGGCAGTTCAGTTGCGACCGGAGGAGCCGGTGGCGGTTCGGTTGCGACCGGAGGAGCTGGAGGTGGTTCGGTTGGATACCGTCAGTCCATTGACCCCGCGCTATCAGTTAGGGCTGCGCGCGGACCGGAGCATTTGATTGTCACCGAGTCAACCACAGTTGCATGGTAGATGACCCACTCTTTGTCAGGTTTGGCCGTAACCATGGCCCGTCGCTTTTCTCTGAGCGAGTATTGGAGTTTGCTTTCAGCAGGGGTTAAGTCTGGCGATATATATATATGGTTGTGCAGCTGAGACTTGCGGAGATTTCGAGCCCTTTTGAGCAAGAGCTCACGCTTCTCCGGCGTCAGAGTAACAACGATAACGATAGGCTTTGTATTATCTTGAATCTTCCCAGCTCGTTTGGTCTTTATCTCAGATTCCTCTAGATGAACGTCAATTTTGTTCGCTATATCGATTACTGCTTGTATGTCGTTACCACTAGATTTGGAACCTTTAATAACAATGTTACTGTTTCGTTTCTTCTGTTCAGCTTCTTCATATTTTATTCGTTTAGAGAGGAGAGCGGGATTTGGCAAGGTGGGATCCACGCTTCGTTTGTTACGCCGCGATTGTGCATCTTGCCAGCCACCTTCCTTGGCTGCATCCGACCACAGCTTGTCTGACTCGTCGCTGAGGGAGTTTATCTTCAGTGTTTCTACTTTGCATTCCGTTTCGCATTTCTTCGTTTCATTCGCGGTACAACGTAGTTCAAGTTGCTCGATTTTCTGTTCCAACGTTAGAATCTCGTCATCCCTATCCGTTGTTAATTTCTCCAGCCGTGATAATGTATCGTCCGTCTTCATTTGCATGTCCTGAAGTTCCTTGGAGAACCTCTGGAAATGTCGAGCAGCGCAGTTTCCGCAGTAGAAGTCCACGCGACCCCACTTGGTTGCAGACTTCACGATACATATCACGGAAACTGTACAGTTCGAACCCGAGCAGCCGACCTCAAATTCTTTTTTACCGTCGGTACGGGTATTTGAAGCGGAATTTGAGTTCTGTTTTGCTCCAGATAGACTAGGCCGCGATGTAACACCGAGTGTGGTACTACTGCGACGCGGATTATCTGACTGGGTGGTCTGTTCCAGTACCGGGTCAGTTTGCGATTTGTGATCTGAACTCATCCCAGAAGTCGTCGCTTGTAGTTTAGTTAGTAGTGCTAGTATCGAGAAAGTATCTCAGCCGGATCAATAATCATTCAAAGAACAACCAGACGAAGTAGTAAGGTAGGCAAAAGTATGAAACGGAACAAGTCGAAATCGACAAACCATCTTCACCCAACACGCCATTTTCACTATTATTATCCGCCATCTCACGTCTTATTATTTACGTCTCCTAATTCTACTACTACTAGGTCGAGCGAACTCGGACAGTGGAAATGAGATCCTTCCAGGCTTCCCGATTCTCCATAGTTGTCGCAATTTCGTTTCTCCCAAGTTCAGTTTCCCTTTCAAGTTGATCTATATATGTTATGGCAGGTCGTCCACGACTACGCTTTCCATGAGTTGGTTGCCAGAGAAGTAGATCTGGTATGACCTCGTCTTTACTTCGCCAGCAGTGCCCACTGAATCTTATCTGCGTTCACGGAGGGTGGTTAATACAGGTGGTATTGTACCATAAAGCTCGGCGTTTGTCATGTGTTGTCTCCAGCTGATGTTTAGGGCTGCCCTTAGTAGTCTTGTGTAGCAACCATCAATTCGTTGTTCAAGTGATTTAGTCAGTGTCCAGGTCTCACCCCCGTATAAAAATACGCTTTCCACTGTGGCTTGAAAGAACTTAGTCTTCAGGTGCCTGGAGAGATCTGATTTCCAGATGGTATCCATTTTTGATAGAGCTACCTAAGCCTTTGCTTTCCTAACTTCTATGTCCTTTTTGCTACTCTCTATCCATGATCCAAGGTACTGGAAGTTATCGACCTTCCTTAGTTGATTATTATCAATGGTTGTCTAGTTTCCATCAACATTAAAGGTCATAAATTCGGTCTTGGTAGCATTTATATGCAATCCAACCTCCTTAGCAGCCCTCTCCACTTTATTTAGTAGAGTTAGTATCTGCTAGCGTATTAGAGAGCAGGGCGATGTCATCCGCAAAGTCGGTGTCTGTGACTGTAGTTGCCAGATATCTACTACTTCTGCGTTTGTGAAGTGTGAATCCCAGATCTTCACCCTTTGCGGCCGTCCTCATTGCGTAATCCAGCACAATTACAAATAGTAATGGTGCTAATGTGTCACCTTGCAGTACGCCAGCCAGGATTGATAAAAACTCAGTTTCACCATCTGGTGAGAGTACCTGCGCTTCTGTGTCACAATATAACAATCCAATGCCAGCAACAATTACTTCTGGTATTCCATAAGCTCTTAGGATTTCAAGCATTTTACCTCTATGGATGGAGTCGAATGCCTTCTTGAAGTCCACAAAAGTCATGACTGCGGGGAGATTCTTTGACTTAATTCCTTCAATCAGTCTCCGTAGTGCAAGTATCTGAGCTATTGTTGATCTACTTGGTCGAAATCCGTTTTGGCTCTTACGCAGTAGTTTCTCTATGTGAGGCCTAATCCTATATAGAATCATTTTATTGTATATTTTGGCAGCTACCACAAGCAGACAGATCCCACGATAGTTTGTTGGTATGCCGAGGTCTCCTTTCTTGGGGAGAGGCTTTAGTTGACCTTCAGTCCAAATTGGTGGTGGCTTTTCCCCTTTTAACATCCGGTTGCAAACATTCAATAATGGTCTATTTAGCACTCCGGTTTTCCATACCTCCGCTGGGATTTCATCTAATCCACTCGCTTTATTATTGGACATGCTTTTAATGCGTCTTTGGAGTTCGGCAGGTGTGAAGTCCCCTGTTTCTATAGGTAGTGTCTTGTCATATATTTTCCTTCTAGGGCTGAGCTCGATGTTTGGTGGCTGCCCAAGCAAGTTGCTGAAGTGATTTTTCCACTTCCCAACACGTTCTTCAGGACTATCGGCTTTGAGGCGCCCCTTTGCACAACTTTTCCGACCAGATACCTCATTTACAGTTTGCCAGGTTAAGTCTTGATTGTTGCTGTATGTGAGCAGTTGTAATTGCTTCAGTTTTATCCTGTATGTACTTTTCCTGGCTGATGTTGTAGGCCAATTTAAGATCGTCCTTAGCTTTCTCAGCTTTATGTTTTCGGTTGTTGGTTGTTCGGTTTTAACTTTGTAGGCTATCTTAAGATCTTCTCTCTTACAAGTAACCTCAGAGTTTTGCCATGGCACATACTGTTTTCGTTTAGGTTTCTGGGGGATATGCCTCTTAGCTGATTCCTTGTGGGCTGTTATTATATTCTGGTATATTGAATCGGTGGATTGGTCTTCATCCATTGACTGAAGTGCTTCAAAGCGGTTTTGAACTTCTACTGTATAAGCATCCTTTACAGCATTGTCAGTTCTGAGTTTCTCCCAGTCATAGTTGATTTGCTTGCTTGTCCTGGGTTTGCTGGCTCTCAAACTGAGTCTGATCTCTGCAGTCACAATTATGTGGTCCGAACCAATTAGGTTGAACGAGCTGTATGCCTCGCAGTTGATCATGCTATTTCTCCACTTTTTGTTTATAAGGATGTAATCCAGTTGTGCTTTGGTTCCATTAGGGTATTGAAAGGTTGTTTGTTGGTATCAATTCACGTTCTTCCATTAGGTCTAAAAGTAAGTACCCATTTCTGTTAGAACTGGTGTTATAGGTGTAACCCTTGATGTCTTCTGGGCCAATTTGCGCATTCAGGTCACCAGCAATGACTTTAATATTGTGTTTCGGGATGTCCTTAATAAGTCCAGTCAGTTCTTCATAAAACTTGACTGCTTGTTCTGGCTCTGATGCATTGGTTGGACTGTAGCAACATATAACTGTTGTCTTGGGATTCCCATCAAACGTTGCGATCATAACCCTGGAATTTATAGATTCGATGTTGTTTATGGTCTTAAGTGCAAATGGGCTTAGCAGAATTCCTACTCCACCAATTTATGCATTGGCCGAGTTTCTTACTGCTGAGCTTGTTACTAACGTCCATCCATTTCCAATGTCATGTCAAAAAACTAGTGATATTTGTCATTTAAATACTAATAAATTCCAGAATTTGTTATCTATTGGTTAATTAATATTAAAACTCATTGATTGGCTGTACTAAATAAGGGCGCATAAATTTCGTTAACGGATCCCATAGCATCACTTCAATTTGCAAGAAATTGTTACAAACATACCATATCCTGGAATATAGTGCCGTTTCAGTGACACGAACACCCACCCGCCACACCCCATCGAATGTTTACAACCGCAGTTATTCCTAACATTATTGTATTGGTTTGTTGGTAGAGATGGAAACCTGGCCAGGCAAGGATTCAACAAAATGCAACTCCCTGTGAATTTGGATGACAAATACCCGATGATGAAAACGTTACAATATTTCATAATTTCGCATTTATTAAATTGAAAAATGGCGCCAGAGAAACATGAAATATTAGAGCGCTTATCACCAGCTATTTGTAATCCTAATTCATGTTTTGAATTCTTGCATGTCTATATCTTTCCATCAGTATCAACAAACCACTGTAAGGTTTAAGAGTTACTGAAGTACGACTGGTTTAATAATATTGACATAGACACTATTTTTTTAAGACATGTAGCTAAACTAAAGATTGAATTCAATTTTTATGCAATCTCATTTAGTCATTACGAATCGTAGAAAAATTGGGGAAGGAAGAGGGGGGTGGGGGAATGAAGATGTGCAGTATAATCTTGGGTTAAGGAAAATTTTATATATAAAAAAAACACAATTAAGCCCACCACCCCTCCCCTCTCTCCTCCCCACCTCCCCCACCCCCCCCCCCCTCCCCCTCTCTCCTCCCCACCACCACCACCATTGAGTGATATCGCATCAACTAACTGCCAAATGTCTTCCATAATAGATATTAATGTTCGAAAAATATTGCTCTCTTATCTGTCCCTTTTATTCAAAATTGTATATCATTGATTATATTAAATTAAAACGCATTTGATTACTTACTGAAATAAACCTACAAGATAAACAATCATATTTTCCTAAAGTACAATAATGACATTCCAACTGTTTATTTTCCTCTCATCAACTTCTCCCACCCAGCTTTAACATCGAATTGATTCGATCTCGACTTTCCCGCTCCTTTCTTCCCACGCCCCTTTGATCTTCCTCTCTTCCCTTTCTTCTTCCCCTTTCCTCCACGACTCCTTGATCTACTCCCTTTACCTCGACGACTCCTTGATCTACTCCCTTTACCTCGACGACTCCTAGACCGGCTCTTCTTTCCCTTCTTCTTCCCCTTCCCTTTCTTACTTCCCTTTCGTTTCTTCACTCTCCTCTTCTCCATATCTCTCCTACTGGTAGACCCACATTCCCGATCCTTCTCTCCATCAGCGGCCTTTAAGTTCGAAACCGACAAACCATCTTCACCCAACACGCCATCTTCACTATTATTATCCGCCATCTCACGCATTATTATTTACGTCTCCTAATTATTATTATTGGTATCATAGTTATTTTACAAATCAAAACTCTTTGCTTTAATATATTATGTCAAAAAACTAATGATATTTGTCACTTAAATACTAATAAATTCCAGAATTTGTTATCTATTGGTTAATTAATATTAAAACTCATTGATTGGCTGTACTAAATAAGGGCGCATTAATTTCGTTAACGGATCCCATAGCATCACTTCCATTTGCAAGAAATTGTTACAATCATACCATATCCTGGAATATAGTGCCTTTTCAGTAACACGAACACCCACCCGCCACACCCCATCGAATGTTTACAACCGCAGTTATTCCTAACATTATTGTATTGGTTTGTTGGTAGAGATGGAAACCTGGCCAAGCAAGGATTCAACAAAATGCAACTCCCTGTGAATTTGGATGACAAATACCCGATGATGTAAGCGTTACAACATTTCATAATTTCGCATTTATTAAATTGAAAAAATGGCGCCAGAGAAACATGAAATATTAGAATGCTTTTTACCAACTATTTGTCATCCTAATTCATGTTTTGAATTCTTGCATGTCTATATCTTTCCATCAGTATCAACAAACCACTGTAAGGTTTAAGAGTCACTGAAGTACGACTGGTATAATAATATTGACATAGACACTATTTTTTTAAGGCATGTAGCTAATGTAAAGATTGAAAGCAAAAACAAAAATTATTACTGAAGTCAAGCTATCGCTGTTTCAATTTTTATGCAATCTCATTACGAATCGTAGAAAAATTGGGGAAGGAAGAGGGGGGTGGGGGAATGAAGATTTGCAGTATAATCTTGGGTTAAGGAAAATTTTATATATAAAAAAAACACAATTAAGCCCACCACCCCTCCCCTCTCTCCTCCCCACCTCCCCCACCCCCCCCCCCCCCCCTCCCCCTCTCTCCTCCCCACCTCCACCACCATTGAGTGATATCGCATCAACTAACTGCCAAATGTCTTCCATAATAGATATTAATGTTCGAAAAATATTGCTCTCTTATCTGTCCCTTTTATTCAAAATTGTATATCATTGATTATATTAAATTAAAACGCATTTGATTACTTACTGAAATAAACCTACAAGATAAACAATCATATTTTCCTAAACTACAATAATGACATTCCAACTGTTTATTTTCCTCTCATCAACTTCTCCCATCCAGCTTTAACATCGAATTGATTCGATCTCGACTTTCCCGCTCCTTTCTTCCCACGCCCCTTTGATCTTCCTCTCTTCCCTTTCTTCTTCCCCTTTCCTCCACGACTCCTTGATCTACTCCCTTTACCTCGACGACTCCTTGATCTACTCCCTTTACCTCGACGACTCCTAGACCGGCTCTTCTTTCCCTTCTTCTTCCCCTTCCCTTTCTTACTTCCCTTTCGCTTCTTCACTCTCCTTTTCTCCATATCTCTCCTACTGGTAGATCCACATTCCCGATCCTTCTCTCCATCAGCGGCCTTTAAGTTCGAAACCGACAAACCATCTTCACCCAACACGCCATCTTCACTATTATTATCCGCCATCTCACGCATTATTATTTACGTCTCCTAATCATATTATTATTGGTATCATAGTTATTTTACAAATCAAAACTCTTTGCTTTAATATATTATGTCAAAAAACTAATGATATTTGTCACTTAAATACTAATAAATTCCAGAATTTGTTATCTATTGGTTAATTAATATTAAAACTCATTGATTGGCTGTACTAAATAAGGGCGCATTAATTTCGTTAACGGATCCCATAGCATCACTTCCATTTGCAAGAAATTGTTACAATCATACCATATCCTGGAATATAGTGCCTTTTCAGTAACACGAACACCCACCCGCCACACCCCATCGAATGTTTACAACCGCAGTTATTCCTAACATTATTGTATTGGTTTGTTGGTAGAGATGGAAACCTGGCCAAGCAAGGATTCAACAAAATGCAACTCCCTGTGAATTTGGATGACAAATACCCGATGATGTAAGCGTTACAACATTTCATAATTTCGCATTTATTAAATTGAAAAAATGGCGCCAGAGAAACATGAAATATTAGAATGCTTTTTACCAACTATTTGTCATCCTAATTCATGTTTTGAATTCTTGCATGTCTATATCTTTCCATCAGTATCAACAAACCACTGTAAGGTTTAAGAGTCACTGAAGTACGACTGGTATAATAATATTGACATAGACACTATTTTTTTAAGGCATGTAGCTAATGTAAAGATTGAAAGCAAAAACAAAAATTATTACTGAAGTCAAGCTATCGCTGTTTCAATTTTTATGCAATCTCATTACGAATCGTAGAAAAATTGGGGAAGGAAGAGGGGGGTGGGGGAATGAAGATTTGCAGTATAATCTTGGGTTAAGGAAAATTTTATATATAAAAAAAACACAATTAAGCCCACCACCCCTCCCCTCTCTCCTCCCCACCTCCCCCACCCCCCCCCCCCCTCCCCCTCTCTCCTCCCCACCTCCACCACCATTGAGTGATATCGCATCAACTAACTGCCAAATGTCTTCCATAATAGATATTAATGTTCGAAAAATATTGCTCTCTTATCTGTCCCTTTTATTCAAAATTGTATATCATTGATTATATTAAATTAAAACGCATTTGATTACTTACTGAAATAAACCTACAAGATAAACAATCATATTTTCCTAAACTACAATAATGACATTCCAACTGTTTATTTTCCTCTCATCAACTTCTCCCATCCAGCTTTAACATCGAATTGATTCGATCTCGACTTTCCCGCTCCTTTCTTCCCACGCCCCTTTGATCTTCCTCTCTTCCCTTTCTTCTTCCCCTTTCCTCCACGACTCCTTGATCTACTCCCTTTACCTCGACGACTCCTTGATCTACTCCCTTTACCTCGGCGACTCCTAGACTGGCTCTTCTTTCCCTTCTTCTTCCCCTTTCCTTTCTTACTTTCCTTTCGCTTCTTCACTCTCCTTTTCTCCATATCTCTCCTACTGGTAGATCCACATTCCCGATCCTTCTCTCCATCAGCGGCCTTTAAGTTCGAAACCGACAAACCATCTTCACCCAACACGCCATCTTCACTATTATTATCCGCCATCTCACGCAGTATTATTTACGTCTCCTAATATTAATTATTGGTATATAGTTATTTTACAAATCAAAACTCTTTGCTTTAATATATTATGTCAAAAAACTAATGATATTTGTCACTTAAATACTAATAAATTCCAGAATTTGTTATCTATTGGTTAATTAATATTAAAACTCATTGATTGGCTGTACTAAATAAGGGCGCATAAATTTCGTTAACGGATCCCATAGCATCACTTCCATTTGCAAGAAATTGTTACAAACATACCATATCCTGGAATATAGTACCTTTTCAGTGACACGAACACCCACCCGCCACACCCCATCGAATGTTTACAACCGCAGTTATTCCTAACATTATTGTATTGGTTTGTTGGTAGAGATGAAAACCTGGCCAGGCAAGGATTCAACAAAATGCAACTCCCTGTGAATTTGGATGACAAATACCCGATGATGTAAGCGTTACAACAATTCATAATTTCGCATTTATTAAATTGAAAAAATGGCGCCAGAGAAACATGAAATATTAGAATGCTTTTCACCAACTATTTGTCATCCTAATTCATGTTTTGAATTCTTGCATGTCTATATCGTTCCATCAGTATCAACAAACCACTGTAAAGTTTAAGAGTCACTGAAGTACGACTGGTATAATAATATTGACATAGACACTATTTTTTTAAGGCATGTAGCTAATGTAAAGATTGAAAGCAAAAACAAAAATTATTACTGAAGTCAAGCTATCGCTGTTTCAATTTTTATGCAATCTCATTACGAATCGTAGAAAAATTGGGGAAGGAAGGGGGGGGTGGGGGAATTAAGATTTACAGTATAATCTTGGGTTAAGGAAAATTTTATATATAAAAAAAACACAATTAAGCCCACCACCCCTCCCCTCTCTCCTCCCCACCTCCCCCACCCCCCCCCCCTCCCCTCTCTCTTCCCCACCACCACCACCATTGAGTGATATCGCATCAAATAACTGCCAAATGTCTTCCATAATAGATATTAATGTTCGAAAAATATTGCTCTCTTATCTGTCCCTTTTATTCAAAATTGTATATCATTGATTATATTAAATTAAAACGTATTTGATTACTTACTGAAATAAACCTACAAGATAAACAATCATATTTTCCTAAACTACAATAATGACATTCCAACTGTTTATTTTCCTCTCATCAACTTCTCCCATCTAGCGGCAACATCGAATTGATTCGACCTCGACTTTCCCGCTCCTTTCTTCCCACGCCCCTTCGATCTTCCTATCTTCCCTTTCTTCTTCCCCTTTCCTCCACGACTCCTTGATCTACTCCCTTTACCTCGACGACTCCTTGATCTACTCCCTTTACCTCGGCGACTCCTAGAACGGCTCTTCTTTCCCTTCTTCTTTCCCTTCCCTTTCTTACTTCCCTTTCGCTTCTTCACTCTCCTATTCTCCATATCTCTCCTACTTTTAGATCCACATTCCCGATCCTTCTCTCCATCAGCGGCCTTTAAGTTCGAAACCGACAAACCATCTTCACCCAACACGCCATCTTCACTATTATTATCCGCCATCTCACGCCTTATTGTGTGGCGGTTCAGTGGCGGTTCAGTTGCGACCGGAGGAGCCAGTGGCGGTTCGGTTGCGACCGGAGGAGCCGGTGGCGGTTCAGTTGCGACCGGAGTAGCCAATGGCGGTTCGGTTGCAACCGGAGGAGACGGTGGCGGTTTGACTGGTGGCGGTTCGGTTGCGACCGGAGGAGCCGGTGGCAGTTCAGTTGCAACCGGAGGAGCCAGTGGCGGTTTGGTTGCGACCAGAGGAGCCGGTGGCGGTTCAGTTGCGACCGGAGGAGCCGGTGGCGGTTCAGTTGTGACCGGAGGAGTTAGTGGCGGTTCGGTTGCGACCGGAGGAGCCGGTGGCTGTTCAGTTGCGACCGGAGGAGCCGGTGGCGGTTCGGTTGCGACCATAGGAGCCAGTGGCGGTTCGGTTGTGACCGGAGCAGCCGGTGGCGGTTCAGTTGCGACCGGAGGAGCCAGTGGCGGTTCGGTTGCGACCGGAGGAGCCGGTGGCGATTCAGTTGTGACTGGAGGAGCCGGTGGCGGTTCGGTTGCGACCAGAGGAGCTGGAGGTGGTTCGGTTGGATACCGTCAGTCCATTGACCCCGCGCTATCAGTTAGGGCTGCGCGCGGACCGGAGCGTTTGATTGTCACCGAGTCAACCACAGTTCCATGGTAGATGACCCACTCTTTGTCAGGTTTGGCCGTAACCATGGCCCGTCGCTTTTCTCTGAGCGAGTATTGGAGTTTGCTTTCAGCAGGGGTTAAGTCTGGCGATATATATATATAGGGTTGTGCAGCTGAGACTTGCGGAGATTTCGAGCCATTTTGAGCAAGAGCTCACGCTTCTCCGGCGTCAGAGTAACAGCGATAACGATAGGCTTTGTATTGTCTTGAATCTTCCCAGCTCGTTTGGTCTTTATCTCAGATTCCTCTAGATGAACGTCAATTTCGTTCGCTATATCGATTACTGCTTGTATGTCGTTACCACTAGATTTGGAACCTTTAATAACAATGTTACTGTTTCGTTTCTTCTGTTCAGCTTCTTCATATTTTATTCGTTTAGAGAGGAGAGTGGGATTTGGCAAGGTGGGATCCACGCTTCGTTTGTTACGCCGCGATTGTGCATCTTGCCAGCCACCTTCCTTGGCTGCATCCGACCACAGCTTGTCTGACTCGTCGCTGAGGGAGTTTATCTTCAGTGTTTCTACTTTGTATTCCGTTTCGCAGTTCTTCGTTTCATTCGCGGTACAACGTAGTTCAAGTTGCTCGATTTTCTGTTCCAACGTTAGAATCTCGTCATCCCTATCCGTTGTTAATTTCTCCAGCCGTGATAATGTATCGTCCGTCTTCATTTGCATGTCCTGAAGTTCCTTGGAGAACCACTGGAAATGTCGAGCAGCGCAGTTTCCGCAGTAGAAGTCCACGCGACCCCACTTGGTTGCAGACTTCACGATACATATCACGGAAACTGTACAGTTCGAACCCGAGCAGCCGACCTCAAATTCTTTTTTACCGTCGGTACGGGTATTCGAAGCGGAATTTGAGTTCTGTTTCGCTCCAGATAGACTAGGCCGCGATGTAACACCGAGTGTGGTTCTACTGCGACGCGGATTATCTGACTGGGTGGTCTGTTCCAGTACCGGATCAGTTCGCGATTTGCGATCCGAACTCATCCCAGAAGTCGTCGCTTGTAGTTTAGTTAGTAGTGCTAGTATCGAGAAAGTATTTCAGCCGGATCAATAAATCATTCAAAGAACAACCAGACAAAGTAGTAAGGTAGGCAAAAGTATGAAACGGAAAAACATTCCCGATCCTTCTCTCCATGAGCGGCCTTTAAGTTCGAAATCGACAAACCATCTTCACCCAACACGCCATCTTCACTATTATTATCCGCCATCTCACGTCTTATTATTTACGTCTCCTAATTCTACTACTACTAGGTCGAGCGAACTCGTACAGTGGAAATGAGATCCTTCCAGGCTTCCCGATTCTCCATAGTTGTCGCAATTTTGTTTCTCCCAAGTTCAGTTTCCCTTTCAAGTTGATCTATATATGTTATGGCAGGTTGTCCACGACTACGCTTTCCATGAGTTGGTTGCCAGAGAAGTAGATCTGGTATGACCTCGTCATTACTTCGCCAGCAGTGCCCACTGAATCTTATCTGCATTCACGGAGGGTGGTTGATACAGGTGGTATTGTACCATAAAGCTCGGCGTTTGTCATGTGTTGTCTCCAGCTGATGTTTAGGGCTGCCCTTAGTAGTCTTGTGTAGCAACCATCAATTCGTTGTTCAAGTGATTTAGTCAGTGTCCAGGTCTCACCCCCGTATAAAAATACACTTTCCACTGTGGCTCGAAAGAACTTAGTCTTCAGGTGCCTGGAGAGATCTGATTTCCAGATGGTATCCATTTTTGATAGAGCTACCTAAGCCTTTGCTTTCCTAACTTCTATGTCCTTTTTGCTACTCTCTATCCATGATCCAAGGTACTGGAAGTCATCGACCTTCCTTAGTTGATTATTATCAATGGTTGTCAAGTTTCCATCAACATTAAAGGTCATAAATTCGGTCTTGGTAGCATTTATATGCAATCCAACCTCCTTAGCAGCCCTCTCCACTTTATTTAGTGGAGTTAGTATCTGCTAGCGTATTAGAGAGCAGGGCGATGTCATCCGCAAAGTCGGTGTCTGTGGCTGTAGTTGCCGGATATCTACTACTTCTGCGTTTGTGAAGTGTGAATCCCAGATCTTCACCCTTTGTGGCCGTCCTCATTGCGTAATCCAGCACAATTACAAATAGTAATGGTGCTAATGTGTCACCTTGCAGTACAGTGTAAAGATGATAGAAAAAATAAAGTATTGAGGGCCTTGCAGTACGCCAGCCAGGATTGATAAAAACTCAGTTTCACCATCTGGTGAGAGTACCTGCGCTTCTGTGTCACAATATAACAATCCAATGCCAGCAACAATTACTTCTGGTATTCCATAAGCTCTTAGGATTTCAAGCATTTTACCTCTATGGATGGAGTCGAATGCCTTCTTGAAGTCCACAAAAGTCATGACTGCGAGGAGATTCTTTGACTTAATTCCTTCAATCAGTCTCCGTAGTGCAAGTATCTGATCTATTGTTTATCTACTTGGTCGAAATCCGTTTAGGCTCTTACGCAGTAGTTTCTCTATGTGAGGCCTAATCCTATATAGAATCATTTTATTGTATATTTTGGCAGCTACCACAAGCAGAAAGATCCCACGATAGTTTGTTGGTATGCCGAGGTCTCCTTTCTTGGGGAGAGGCTTTAGTTGACCTTTAGTCCAAATTGGTGGTGGCTTTTCCCCTTTTAACATCCGGTTGCAAACATTCAATAATGGTCTATTTAGCACTCCGGTTTTCCATACCTCCGCTGGGATTTCATCTAATCCACTCGCTTTATTATTGGACATGCTTTTAATGCGTCTTTGGAGTTCGGCAGGTGTGAAGTCCCCTTTTTCTATAGGTAGTGTCTTGTCATATATTTTCCTTCTAGGGCTGAGCTCGATGTTTGGTGGCTGCCCAAGCAAGTTGCTGAAGTGATTTTTCCACTTCCCAACACGTTCTTCAGGACTATCGGCTTTGAGGCGCCCCTTTGCACAACTTTTCCGACCAGATACCTCATTTACAGTTTGCCAGGTAAGTCTTGATTGTTGCTGTATGTGAGCAGTTGTAATTGCTTCAGTTTTATCCTGTATGTACTTTTCCTGGCTGATGTTGTAGGCCAATTTAAGATCGTCCTTAGCTTTCTCAGCTTTATGTTTTCGGTTGTTGGTTGTTCGGTTTTAACTTTGTAGGCTATCTTAAGATCTTCTCTCTTACAAGTAACCTCAGAGTTTTGCCATGGCACATACTGTTTTCGTTTAGGTTTCTGGGGGATATGCCTCTTAGCTGATTCCTTGTGGGCTGTTATTATATTCTGGTATATTGAATCGGTGGATTGGTCTTCATCCATTGACTGAAGTGCTTCAAAGCGGTTTTGAACTTCTACTGTATAAGCATCCTTTACAGCCTTGTCAGTTCTGAGTTTCTCCCAGTCATAGTTGATTTGCTTGCTTGTTCTGGGTTTGCTGGTTCTCAAACTGAGTCTGATCTCTGCAGTCACAATTATGTGGTCTGAACCAATTAGGTTGAACGAGCTGTATGCCTCGCAGTTGATCATGCTATTTCTCCACTTTTTTGTTTTATAAGGATGTAATCCAGTTGTGCTTTGGTTCCATTAGGGTATTGAAAGGTCCATAGCTTCCCCTTACTCTTTTCGAATGTGTTGTTTGTTGGTATCAATTCACGTTCTTCCATTAGGTCTAAAAGTAAGTACCCATTTCTGTTAGAACTGGTGTTATAGGTGTAACCCTTGATGTCTTCTGGGCCAATTTGCGCATTCAGGTCACCAGCAATGACTTTAACATTGTGTTTCGGGATGTCCTTAATAAGTCCAGTCAGTTCTTCATAAAACTTTACTGCTTGTTCTGGCTCTGATGCATTGGTTGGACTGTAGCAACATATAACTGTTGTCTTGGGATTCCCATCAAATGTTGCGATCATAACCCTGGAATTTATAGATTCGATGTTGTTTAGGGTCTTAAGTGCAAATGGGCTTAGCAGAATTCCTACTCCACCAATTTATGCATTGGCCGAGTTTCTTACTGCTGAGCTTGTTACTAACGTCCATCCATTTCCAATGTCATGTCAAAAAACTAGTGATATTTGTCACTTAAATACTAATAAATTCCAGAATTTGTTATCTATTGGTTAATTAATATTAAAACTCATTGATTGGCTGTACTAAATAAGGGCGCATAAATTTCGTTAACGGATCCCATAGCATCACTTCAATTTGCAAGAAATTGTTACAATCATACCATAATCTGGAATATAGTGCCTTTTCAGTAACACGAACACCCACCCGCCACACCCCATCGAATGTTTACAACCGCAGTTATTCCTAACATTATTGTATTGGTTTGTTGGTAGAGATGAAAACCTGGCCAGGCAAGGATTCAACAAAATGCAACTCCCTGTGAATTTGGATGACAAATACCCGATGATGAAAGCGTTACAATATTTCATAATTTCGCATTTATTAAATTGAAAAATGGCGCCAGAGAATCATGAAATATTAGAGCGCTTATCACCAGCTATTTGTAATCCTAATTCATGTTTTGAATTCTTGCATGTCTATATCTTTCCATCAGTATCAACAAACCACTGTAAGGTTTAAGAGTCACTGAAGTACGACTGGTATAATAATATTGACATAGACACTATTTTTTAAGACATGTAGCTAAACTAAAGATTGAAAGCAAACACAAAAATTATTACTGAAGTCAAGCTATCGCTGTTTCAATTTTTATGCAATCTCATTTAGTCATTACGAATCGTA
>JAUCBJ010003746.1:0-59130 GCA_032718475.1 Nemertoderma westbladi
CCCGGTGCAATCGCTGCTATCCTGCACCGCCCCGCCCTCGTCTCCAGGACCTCATCTTTACTCGAGACGGTAGTCACCGCCATTCTATTCGGCCTTGTCTTTAGCCCTATCTCTTCGGCCACCCAGTTCTCCACCAGCGTGAAGGCTGCTCCGCTGTCGACCAGCATTAATGTCGTTACTGATCGGCCGCCCTCTCCTGATATCTTTACTGGTACTACCCCGAGTAGTACTTTTCTCTTCTTCTCCTCTTCTGTCGTGCTTGTGGCCATTGCCTGGCCTCCAGTCTCGGACTCTCTGACTGCTGTTTCTCTACACTCTCCGGACCTGTGTCCTTCTACCAAACATCGATGACATAGTCCGTTTGCGTCTGTGTAGGCTATACGATCTTGTTTGGGCAACGCTTGCCAGTGCTTACAACTCCTGGTCTTATGTGTTCCGTCCCGGTGTAATTGACATTCGAATCCTGGATTATAGCGTTCCCTGTATAGTCCTTCACGTATCGCGCGTAGGTTTATATGTACCGATTTAGTGTTTTGGTTGTCTGTATTCGGCCTACTGGGTACATTGGGATTATGTTTATTTATGGTGTTATTTTCTTTCTGTCCCTGCCACGGTGTGGCCCTGCTACCAGCTAACTGTGGACTAGCAGTCCCCTGTGTGGCCGCATGTGGTAGTGATTGTCCTACTCTCGAGAATGGATCTGCAGGATCGTGTTCGGGTTTATGGCTTGTCCCCAAACTATCCTCGCTATAGACTGGGTCTGTTATTAATTCGGCTTCATAGTTCAAGAAGCTCGACATCTCTTCTAGGCCCGGTTCCACACCCTTCTCTTCCCGTGTGGAGAAAGCGATTTTCCTCCACTTCCTTCGTAACCAGATCGGCAGTGCCTGCGCTATCGTGGTGATGTTGTTAGACGCGTTGAGTTCGTATGGTGCGTCCAACGTCTTTAACACGATCAGCGCCTTTTCAACTTTGTTAGCAAACGTCTTAATGCTAACGGGATTATCCTGTAGGCCACCCGTTGTTATGCCTCTCAGGGTTTGCCTGATGATCTTGGCTGGGTGCCCGTATTCCCTGTCCAGTGCCCGCCATGCTGTCGTGAAGCCCCCTTCTATACCCTGGTATTGCCTCACGATGTCGTATGCTGGGCCTCCCGTGTATACTTGCAGATACTTTAGGCACTCCGCCTGCGTCAAATTTTTTGTTAGTATCTCGTTGCTATACATGCGCCGAAACTGAAGATATTCTTCCGGCCTACTCCCATCGAATTTGAATGGTTCCACGGGTGGTAACTCGATCCTTGTTTTTAACGCATCGATTAACGTGGCCATCCCCACTGCTTGCGCCTCTAATGGGTTCGATGGGTGTTGCATGGTTTCCCTTGCTTGGTGCGGTCCACCCGTTCTATTCTCTGCTCTCCTCTGACTTGGGTATATCATTGGGGGTAGCGGCCCCCTCCATATTTCTGTGTCACACGATTTGTTTTCGTCCAAGGGATTCGTTCTCGCTTCTATCGGGGTATATTGTTGATATTGCGATGGGGGAATGTCACCCTGTCCCCCCCCCACCAATATGTTTGGTACTGGGGTTGATGTTAATATATTGGGGCCCATGCATTTATCCGCAATAATTCCCCCCTCCCCTGGGTATATGTTATAACCTTTGGTGCTGTAGTCATACTGCTGCACTGGTACCGGTATAGGCCTATCAGCTTCTGGCCTACCTACCGGAATGTATTCCGCGACTTCCGGGTCTAATCCCGTTGTCCGCGCTATCCTATCGCCTACGGTGCTCCTGTCAGCATGGCCTACGGTATGTGCAGTAAGGCCTGCAGTATGTCCTACAGTCTGTATGTGCTCGGAATCGAAGTTTATTCTTCTCGAATAGTCCTCCCCGCGGCTACCGTATTCTCGATCGGTAGGTACATCCCGACGGAAAGTTTCCCTTCGACCCCCTCTGCTGCTCTCTTCTTCGCGTCGGTACGTCACGTACCTCTCTCTCGGCGCGTAGTGCGCCTCGTCGGGTCGCGTCTCTCCGGGACGACGGCAATCTCCCGTAGTTCGACCCCACCGACTCTCTTCTTCCATCTCAATCACCGACGGCTCACTATCCGTCCTCACTCTTCTATCGTTCGCGGCGATGCTTCTCCTATCATCTTCTCCTCTTCTTCCCTCAGTGCAGTATTCCCGCTCGTGAGATCTCTCGTTGACCTCCCGGTTAAACTCCACTGTTCTTCTTCTCTCTTCTGATCGGGCTTGACACTCCGTCCGCCCTCTCGCGGCGTCAACCTGCATCTCTCTGCTCGATCGCCCGCCGCTGGGGACACTCGCGGTCCCCCTATTACTTTCCGTCGCCGTGTGTTGCGGTTTACCTACTTCGGCCCGCGCATTATCCGCCGACGCCTGTGGGACACTCTCTGCCCCCCCCCTCTCGTCACTAACTTCTCGCGGTGGGGTGCTCGTAGCCCCCCCCCACCCGCCACTTCTAACTTCGGTACCTCTTACTACACTCCTGTACCCTTCTTGTGGGGCGCTCTCCGCCCCCCCCTTCTCGCCGCTAATCTCACGTGGTGGGGCGCTCGGAGCCCCCCCCCACTCGCCACATCTAACTTCACTATTTCCTACCTCGTCTCTACACTTTTCTCCCGTCGACACAACATTTACATTGGGGCTGGGTCCGCTTACCCCCGCCCCTCTCTCCACTACTACCTGGCCTACCAGGCCTACTTCGGGTTGTCTCAACCCTGCCGATTCCGGCCTACTAACTACGAGGCCCACCAGGCCTACCTCGGGTTGGCCCAACCCCGCTACTTCCGCCCTACTGACTACGTGGCCTACCAGGCCCACCTCGGGTTGGCTCAACCCCGCTGTCTCCGGCCTACCCACTGCGTGGCTTACCAGGCTCACCCCGGGTTGACTCAACCCCGCCGTCTCCGGCCTACTTACTACGTGGCCTACCAGGCCCTCACCCGCCGGGCTATGTGCGTTGGACACGTCTACATTAATAATACCACTGTGACTATCCTGCGCACCAAAGCTAGAAACAATATGTTGCGTTATAACAGTATTCGGATTATTTTGTAAAATCGAATTCGGGTTATTATTTAAATTATTTGGATCATTTTGTGAAATCGAATTCGGATTATTACTTAAATTATTTGGACTATTCTGTATAACTACATCACTAGAATTACTCTGTACGTCAATATTAGAATCGTTCTGATTTAAAATAATATTATTACTATTAGGTAACGTATTTCCTGCAATAAAAATTTGGTTAGAGTCGTCCAATACAGTATTATTAATATTAGCGTTATCTACTGTATTAGTGTTATTACCCCCCCCGCTCGTACGATCACACCAGTTTCGTGTCCGTAGTGTGGTCCCTGTCAGTGGAGTATTAATAAACGTATCCACGGCCCCCGGCTCCTCTGAAATGTTCGAGCCTGCCCCTCTCTCAGACACTCCTGCCCGCGCCCGTTCCACCTCGCGCGCGTGTACAGCCGTATACTCTACGAATTTGTCTCGCTGTTTCTCTAACTCTATTCGGCCACTCTCCACTCTTATTACTTTCTCCTTTGACTCTCGTTTTTCCTGCTCGATCAATTCCAGCTCTCTCCTAATCCCCTCTCTTCTTCTCGCCTTACGCTCTTTGCGTTCACTTTCCTCTCTCGCCTCACGTTTCTCGCGTTCGCTTTCCTCTCTCGCCCCTCGTTTCTCGCGTTCCGCATCGCGTCTCTCCTCGCGTTCCCTTCGTTCCCCTCTCTCTCTCGCCTCGCGTTCCTCGCGTTCTCTCTCGCGCTCCGCCTCGCGTTTCTCGCGTTCTGCTTCGCGTTTCTCGCGTTCTGCCTCGCGTTCTCTCTCGCGTTCCCTCTCTTCCCTCAACTCTATCTCCTCACACTCCCTAAGGTTCCTCGCGGCCCTTTCGCCCCTCTCCCTCAACTCTTTAATCGACACCGTTTCCCTCTCTAGCATCACTCTCCCCTCCTCTAGCCGTCTACCTAGTTCTCTATTCGCCTCTACCACTACATTGAAACGGTGTCTAGCCTCTATCTCTCTCACCCGTCTTTCTTTTTCGGAGGATGTAACAGACTTATCGGTTGCGACGGATTCCCTCCGCCTTCCCGACCCGCTGGCTCTCCCCCCCTTTCCGGAACTCCCTCCGACCGACGAGACCGAACCCGCGGGGTCAACCTCGGGTTCGCCCTCCTCTGGTCTGTTCCAACCTACTGTCTTTATACCCCGGGCATCGATTAAGTATGGCCCTAAGTACACTACCCTAGGTTCTATACTCCCATACCGCCATGAGTCATACAGTTCCTCGGCGACCCAAGTCGCTCTCTCCTCGGCCAATCCTCTCTGCCCGAAGCGCACTAGATAATATAAATGTCTATTCGACTCACCTAGTCCTAGGTTCAGTTTTACCTCGTCTATCCTCTTCCCTTCTCTGGCCTCCTTTATCAGTCTCCGGGTCGCGTTGTAGGCCCGTCGAAGTCGCTCGGAAACCCCGACGTCCTCGTCGCCGACCCCTCGTCCGTCTCTCCGGGTTCGACGTCGTACCGGCGGCCCCACCGTCGCCGTTCCGGTGGGCCGTGCGTCGCCCTCGGCCTGCGGTTGGCTGGCGACATCGGTGTCGACATCCCCGTCGTCTCTCCGGGTCCGGCGTCGTACCGTCGGCCCCACCGTCGCCGTCTCGGTGGGCCGTTCGTCGCCCTCGGCCTGTGGCTGGCCCGCGACGTCGGTATCGACATCCCCGCTGTGTGTCGACTCGTCTCTCTCTTCCTCGAGCCCGATCTCTCTATCCTCCGGCTCGATCTCTGGTTCCAGGCGGTCCCCCTCTACTCGAATCCCCGGTTCGCCCGGTACGGATGGCTCCGGTGTCGTGGGCGTATATCGCCTGGTCGCGGCCTCGCGGATCGTTAGATCGTCGTCGTCCGGGGTCCGCGTGGGTGTCACTTCACCCGACTCGCTCATCTTTTGTCTGTTGGTGGCTGGTGGTATCTGAGTCTATTAGGCTAGGGCAGCAGTTGTTGTTTAGTTACTGTGACGGGATCATCCGGAGATGAACCCGATTTATCCTGTTTTAGCTCACGCGTCCCCGCCGTGTGAAAGAGTGTAAGTTGAGGTTACTGTTGTTCGTTATATTGTGATCTTGAGACGCGATATAGATATAGATATAGATTGATGTTATACACTGACGTTCACAGGTTGACGGGATGACGGTAACTAAAATCCCGGTACTTCCCTAATTGTAACTTACTGTACCACCAGTAACACTGAGATAACTGAGGTAATATGATTACTGCTTACTGGTTATATCGCACGGTGGCCTTATTGCTACTCAATCGGTGCCAGCCCCCCTCTGATTGGTTGCTACCCTTGTTGGCGCCCTTTGAGGTGTTCCCGTTCACCCCAGCTATTCTCTTCCTTGTCAGGATACTAACCCCTGACCCTTATTGTGTGCTTCTCCTTCCCATTCTGTTGGGGAGACACGAGTTGGTTTGGGACCTAATCTCGTGTCCCCCAATATTGCTTATTGGCTTAACTTTGTGGAGTATTGGCGGGATTGATTCGCTAACAAGGCTAGCGGACGTCGCTGCCTACCCCTCTCGGCCCCCGGACAGCGCAAGATCCTCAGCGCTGGTGTACTTTCGCCGATGTGCCTATCGCCAACGTAGTAGCTGCACAACGACCACAACAACCAGCGCGAGTCACTCCACCGTCCGTCCCAAAGGCTTAGATTTACTTCAGGTTCTTACTGGAGAGTTAGGGCTACTTTCACAATTGCGACTCGCTACTGTAAACACACTTTAGTAGTAACATTCACCTATAAACACACAAATTCCACACAACTGTCACAAACCGCACACATTCGGGCCATTTGTCCGTTAGTCAAGTGCCTTCCAGAATGCCACGCTATTATTGGGTATCCTGTGATACTAGCAGTATGCTATTTATTCCTTATGCTATTCAATGGGGCAAGCCTTTATTGTTATTTTAACTCACTTCTAATTCTAGCGTGGTTGTTGCCATGGTGACATTATGGAAAGCTAGCAGTAGAATTAGGGTAATTCTCATGCATACAGATCTGGGATGCTATTTAATAGTAATTCTTTAATTGTCAATACTCCTCTTTATACATGATTTTATGAATTTTATCGGCTATTGACTATATATTGGAGATTCTCGCACACTAATACACTTATAATAGGGTGAATCTCCGCTCCCATGATCTATTAATTTATGGAATTTTGGGAATGTTATAAATTGTATAAAAATGACAATTAATCAAATTCATTAAAAAATGAATTTAAATTTATTCCCGTAAATTTTATTATTTAATATTAAATAGACACAATTTTATTCCAGAACATGTCTGGGGACTAGGATCCTTGATTCTAGGAAATTGGTCTTTTTAAGAATATCGGTAAGTGCTACGATATCTTAATAGACTAGAATTTTAAAGGATCTAAAATTTGACAGATTTTATAAATATTAATAGTTAATATTTAGGATGGGCACCAGTTTATTCCAGAACTATTCTGGGGACGTTAACCACTGATTCTAGAATTTTGTCTTTCAAGTATATCGGTGGGTGCCGCGATATCTTAATCGACTAGAATTACAGATGGTCAAAAGGTTTAACAGATTTATTTTGCGTTTTACGCTACTGTTAAAGGGACATCACGCTACTATATGTATTATTTAATATACGGTATGAGAGCAATATCACAAGAAGCAATGTCAGTGAGAAGAGGCAAGTCGTTTCCAAGGTCTACCCAGAGCTTGGTTTAGCCGAGACACGAGGATCTGAATTTTGCATTCCTAATACTCTACTTACCAATAATACTTGAATATAGTAGGAGCTTTATTGTACTTTAATAAGTATGGATATTTCATCTTACTGTAGTCACGTATTTATAATATGATACGGACAGTAAGGAAAGAGAAAAAGAATTATTTCTCGCCGTCGCACTAAATATATAATATATAAGTAATTAAGTAATAAACACTAATATATATTGCACTAATCTACTAAATAATCGCTAAAATAACATTCTACTAAATAAAATTAAAGAAAACGATTATAATAAAATTACATAATAATACATACATAAATATAAAAATAATGAAACAAACATAAAATAATATAGTCACACACCCACTCCAGACGCTGTTACGTTGGGGAGTCCCTAGATGTTTGTTGGATTAGGGAGGTGGTCGTGGGAAGAGTATCTTGCCTTCCATAGTTTCCAGAGAGTTCTCTGTCTCTTTCCAGTAAACATAAACGACCAACTGGGCGATTGAGCTGCTGCGTCTCGAAGACAATTCCCGGTTTCTTAAAGTTACGTCGCATGACGACGAGTTCTACCGATCGCACCAAACCATCATCCGAGATGTGAGTCTCGATGATACGACCTGTCTGCCACCGCTTACGTGGAAGATCTGAATCCACAATAAGGACCATGTCTCCAGCGCTGACGTTTTCTTGCTGCGCAAACCACTTAGTTCGAAGTTGTAGCGTGGGCAGATAATGTTTTTCGAAATGGTCAGCGAAACGACGGGATAACAACTGCATAAGTTGCCAAGTTTGCCGGCAGTATTCGTCTCCGTCTGTGATTTCCGATCGTGGGAGCATGGCTACAGGTTTCTTCAGTAGGAAGTGCGTGGGTGTTAGCGCTTCCAGGGAATCGGGACTCGATGAGACTGGCATAAGCAGTCTCTCGTTGATATAGGCGGCGATTTCCTCCATTAACATCCGCAAAAGTTTGCGGCACGGCACTATAAAGTGAAATGCGGTCTTCACGCTCCTGATTAATCTCTCCCAACTTCCTCCCCACCAAGGGGCGTCGGCGGCGTTGAAGGTCAAGCTAGACGCTGTTACCCTTAGCTGATCATCCACCTGTCTTTGGTTCCAGTCTTTGACGTAAGCCTTGATTTCATTGTTGGCACCAATGAAGTTTGTTCCCTTATCAGATCTCATCGTGTTACTAGTTCCAAAGCGAGCGATCTGTCGTCGTAAGCTCAATAGGAAGCTGTTGGTAGATAAATCGTTCACTATATCGAGATGGATAGCTCTACAAGTCATACAGACAAAGATGACACACCATCTCTTGACTATAGTCCTAGCACGATATACCTCAATAGGGCCAAATAAATCCACACCGGTATTAGTAAAGGGTGGTTCATAGAAGCTTACTCGTTCCCTAGGTAATTCTGCCTCTCGCTGTGTTAAAGGCCTACTGAATGCTTTCCTACAGGGTATGCAGTTCCTAAGAACTTGGTTCAGAGCTCTACGGGGTTTATAAAAATAATAGCGAGTTCGAATTTCGCTAAGAACTCGTTCTCTACCAGCATGATAAAGTTTGGTGTGAACATCTACAATCATCTTGATTTGTATTTCAAGATTTCTAATGAGTATGGGAAACTTAGCGTCAAAGGATAATGGAGCATTAGTTAATCTTCCTCCAACACGTATCAACCCATCTATCATAGTGCTAGAGAAACGATCCCTTAAGCGCATCTGTGGATTTCTCAACAACAGGAAATACTTATCGGAATCCTCATAGCATTGCAGGAGTCTCAGCATCTGCTTATTGGTTTCTTCATGCTCCTGATAACTGATCTTCTCCTTCAGAAACCTGTCGGATATCTTATATTTGGGAAGATCTTTAACAACATGGACCTGCACAGATGTCAGTGGAGCGGTATCACTATTGGTCTTCGTCCTGGAGTAGTGATGATGAAAACATCGCTTTAAATATGTAACGGCCTTACAGAGCCGATTCCAGGAACTGTAGTGATATATCGCTCTCTGCAGGAGAGGTGAGAGTCCTTGCGAGACATCTGGTATTCCAGATTTCCAATCCCTCTCTCTGATTTCCACAACAGACTTATTTGTGGCTGTGGGTTTCGGATCCAAAGCGTCGTCTCCGGAAGTGTGTAGTACAGACAGATCTACCACGGGTTTAAATAACTTCGATTTACTCGCCCGAGTTTTAGGTTTGACTTTCTCCGCTCCCTTGGCCTGTCTAATCTCCGCCGTAGTAAGATGAGGAGGCCATTCATCCTCTTCTTTGCTTAGGAAGTCGGGTCCACCTAACCAGTCTGGAGTATCTATCAGTTCTTGTGGAGTTGCTCCCCTGGAGGCGATGTCTGCTGGATTAATCGTTCCGGGGCAATGTCTCCATTGATCCATCTTCGTGCGACTAAGTATAATGGCTACTCTGTTGGTAACGAAGACGCTGAACTGACAGACTTCATTGGTTATATACTCCAACACGAGTAAAGCATCGGTCCAATAGACAGTTTTCTCCAGTGGATATTCGATCTGTTCTGTTACATTCCGGCCGATGGCTGTAGCGTATAGAGCCGCTTTTAACTCCGCTCGAGGAACTTTCAACTTGTTGTTTATCAATGCCTTAGAGGTAACCAAGGCGACTTTGATTCCATCCGGAGTTTCCACTCTCAGGTAGGCTACTATACCTATTCCCATATCGCTGGCGTCTCCAAACACATGGAGTTGATAGGAATATGTAGGGAGAACATGACCAAAATATGAACGGGAAATTATAAAGTTCTCGATGGCTGGTAGAGAATCTTCCCATTTCATCCACCTCTTTAATAGTTCTCCCTTAAGTGGATCGTCCCATGAGTGGTTTTCAAGCCACATTTGTTGTACTAAACTCCGAGCAATCAATATAACTGGGCTAATAAATCCCAATGGATCGAAATAAGTGCTCAGGATACTTAAACAAATCCGTTTAGTCCGAACTGGATTATCTCGCTGTTTTAGCTGGAAAAACAGGATATCTCTCTCTGTGTCCCATTTCAAACCAAGTGTCTTGGTTTCTGGAAGATCGTCTTTGATTAGGTCTAGATCTTTCGCTCCTCGATCTTCTACCGGGATCGATTCCAGAAACTCACGGGAGTTGCTGGTGAATTTAGTTAATCGAAATCCACCTCTTTTTAAGCACTCTACCGTTCCTTTGGCGACATCAATGGCTTCTTCAACTGATGGAAGGGACTTTAAATTGTCGTCCATGTATATATCCCGTTTGATGTTGTCGATCACCTCTTTAGAGAAGGCGTCCCGGTTGTCATCAGCAGTGGTGCGCACCACTGAACAGGCGTTTGAAGGGCTTGAGATGATCCCAAAAGCCTGGATGGTCATCCAATACTCCACCGGTTTCTGGTTGAGGTCTCCTTCCGGCCACCACAGAAATCGTAGGCTGTCTCGATCCCTATCCAGCGCCTTGACTTGTAAGAACATGCCTTCTATATCGGAGGCGAAAGCGATTGAATATTGTCTTAATCTTAAGAGTATTCCTAACAAGGATTGGAGTAAGTTGGGTCCTGGTAACAACTCGGAATTAAGGGATTGGCCCATGTAGAGGGCGGAGCCGTCAAATACTACCCGTACTTCATGGGGTTTACCGGGTTTGGGAACGTAATGATGTGTTAAATAGTACGTTCTCTCAGTTATGGGTGTTTCTTCCGGTACTCGCTCCGCATATCCCTTGTTAATAAATTTCTTCAACTGAGTCTGATACATTTCTTTAGCTGAAGCATTTGCCGTAAGGCGTCGATGTAGTTGAGCAATACTTTTCTCCGCCAAGGGTCGGTTGTTTAGGAATTTTGGTTCTCGCTTTCGGAATGGTAGACCGATTTCATATCTACCTTGATCTTTAAGAAAACGTGTAGTTGTCTCCTGGATCTGCTTGGCTCTTTCTTCTTCTACCGATAGGGCCTTATCGTAGAAATTGGGCTCTACAGCCTCTTGAGTAAAGAATCGTATGGCGTGTTCATCCCGAGTCTTCGCGTTATAGCGCTCGATTACGTCATTCAGTTCGTCGTTATAGTCGACTTGTCCTGATGGACGAATGAGTTGACATAGGTTCACTTGGTTTTGCCAAGTCTCGTTTTCCGTAAGGAGATCGATGGTATCGATACCTGGAGATCGATACCTGTTCTTTTGGTAACCTTTCCATGAGAGTTCTACGGGAAGGGCCAGTAAAGTACCAACCCACTCTAGTTCTTCCCGCATAGGCTTGTAGTGGTTGCGGTTGAGCAGGCCGTTTCTCCAATGTCTCAAGCGCCTCATGCGCATTTTGGCCGATGAGTATTTGCACTCCAGGGTAATCTGTGTTGAATCTAGGTATATTAAGCTGCTGGGTGAAATCATCCTCATCCCAGTTATACGGTTCTACTTGGCTGGTAGCGAAGTTCTTTATCGCCACCATTTTTACTGACCTTATGCTGTGTTCTCCTAGTTCATCCTGGGGAGTGGACAACGCACCTACATAATAATCCGCTATTACTGTAGATTTCAAAACCTGCATAATTCCTGACATGTTTAACTTAGTTCGGAACTTGGGTTGTCCAGCAAAGATGTCTTCGGCTAGTTCTTTGTCGATGAATGTTCCTGTGCTACCGGAGTCAAGGAGGGCGTTCACTATATAACTCCTTTTAGGTCCGTGGACCCTCAACTGCACTACGGGAAATTCTCGGATTCCTACATTGGAAGTTGGTGCTTTCCAAGATGGTTGTCGGTCAGAAGTAGTTAGGGGGAGCTCGCTGTCGGTGTCCTTTTCATACGTAAGTGCTCGATACACTGCGGTATTTATCAGGTAACAGGATTCGTTTTCGTCGGAGAATTCATCCGTATAGAATCCTTCCATCTCAGAACTTTGGTCAGTGTCGTTCACATCACTGAATTGGACATGTAGTTCGGACTCACTTACCTGACTCGGGCTGTTTCGTTCGAATTCAGTGTGCAACAAGATATGATGTTTTGCGCCGCACTTTGCACACCTTGCGTCGGAGTAACAGGTTCGCCGTTGGTGTCCTTGTCTGAGGCAATTATATCACAACCGCTTATCCCACATGACTTCCCGTCTATCCTTTAATGATTTCTTTAGAAATTCATCACACACATTCAAACGGTGGGGCCCGTCACACAGTGCACATTTCGGTTTGATGTTACTTACCTTATTATGAGTAACGTTGTGCACACTCATTCTTTCTTCGGGCTTTCTTACCTGAATTCTCTTAGGAGACGTAGGAGGAGTTTTTCTTACCTGTTCTCTCCTGTCATTGGTTCGAGACTTGAATTTACTTACGTCTTTAGGCGTTTTGTTGACATAATAAGATCTTTCAGTGTCTTTCCCGCTGTCTTCTTCTTGAGAAGCCTGGCTTTCGCCGTCGTCGGTATAACACACTGGTGTTACCTTTCTCCTAGAAATGGGTTTCTCACTTACCTTGTTTTCCGGTGTCTTCTCTCTGGACTGCTTTAGGAGCTGTAATTTCACTTCTCCATCTAAGAATGACATGAGATCAGCCATGGTAGGGTCTCGTCGTTGTTGTTCCATCATATATAACACTTTCTTATCCCAGCGTGTACCTACTCCACCCTTAGGTAAAGTAGAGGCCATGGCTCCAATAACCATAGAACTCTGATATTCATGAGACTTACCTAGCCAATCTAATTGTCTACAGATCTCCTGAATCTCATCGGAAAACTCTATAATCCCGCTGCTAATGAACTTTCGGGGGGGCTACCAATTTGGCATACAAATACCTAGCTATGTTATTCCTATTACCATACCTGATGTTTAGTGTATCCCAAACTTGTCTTAATCCATCTGGATGTCCAATAAACTTTAACGCCATTAACTTGGAGATCCTTCCAAGCACTCGATGAGGAATCTAAGTTTCTCTCCGTTAGATAGCACAGAGTTCTGTATGTTATCTTTGTAATATTCATTAAAAGGTAACCATTTCATCTCATCTCCATTGAACTTGACGATCTCTCCCACCTTTACCGCTTGACGGGCTTCGGTTCTAGCCATTTGACGCGTAAAACTTTCTTGGGCCATCGTGTTATTTAATATCGAGTTATCGGTATATATATTTCTCGGATTATTATCAAGTCTATATGGAATATCATTGTCAACAGGTTTATAATTACCCTTAATAGGTTTACTATAGGAGTTTCCACATCACTAGCAGTATAGATGCGTGTAGGCTCCACACCTTGCGCATGAAATACTTCAGACCTAACAGGTTGACACATTGTTACAGGGGGTGGTGGTATACCCTTTTGTGTATTTACTAATTTATCGCGTTCTAACGCGATACTCTGCTGCACTTCTTGCAACTCTAACCTACTTTCCCTTACTGTTCCTTTAAACTGCTGAACAGTCTCCTGCATCTGCCCGAGCAGGAGATTCATCCCCCGCCGCCCCTCATCCACCCACTCGACCGCCGAAGCGGGAGCCGCCAACATAGTAGCGGGTAGATGAGGGACAACGGGCGACAAATCATTGATATTTCGCTCGGAGTCCAGGACAGGAGCTGTCTCAGGGGCGGTTCTGCTGGGCACAGGTAGTTTAGTACTGTGCAAAGGGAATTTAAGGTAGGTTCTGGGAGTACAGGTGTCTCTATCACCGAAGGGGTGGCTTCGAGAACAGGCCTAATTATTTCAGGCTCATCTACTATAGTAGGGAGTCTTTCTATTTTAATTATTTGGTCTGTGGGTTCTGTACTACCTAAGTCTGTGTTAGTTAGTTGCTTTCTAACAGCTGGGGGCAAATCAGGCAATTTCTGACGGTGGGACATTCTTCTACGTCTGCTTAGACGAGATCTATTTCCTCCGCCTTCAGGATCGGTGGTATCGCCTTCATCAGATGATGTATATCCCTGTCTTTTGGGAGTAGATCGACTCATCATCTGCATTTGACTAGCTGTTAACTGTTTATTTATGCAGTATTGATTCTCTTGGATATTTTCCAACTCTAGTTGGGTGGTCTCTTCAGACGCTCTTCGTTCTGCTTCTGCCACTGCTATTTTTCTTTCCACTTCTGCCGCTGCCTTTGCCGCTTTTCTTTCCGCTTCTACCACTTTTTTTTCCGCTTCTACCGCCTTTCTTTCCGCTTCTACCGCCTTTCTTTCCGCTTCTGCCTCTGCTGCTGCCGCTGCTGCTATCTTTCTGTCTTCTATACGTTTTTTCTTTACTTGTTCTTCTTGGACTCTAGCGATGCGGAGGCGTTCATCAAATTTAGCTTGGTTCGCAGCTAACATTTCCACATCTATTGCGTCCAACACCAGCTTGGTTCCTTCACTATTAGGGCGAAGTCCAGACAACCGTCTCCTCAACTCTTCGTCACCTAGAAATCGTTGATAGTCTGACAGATAGATGTCAATAGCATCCCTCTAATGCGGTTTCTCAGCTGTCGCTTCACTTTCCACTTGGGAAAATGTAGCATCTGTTGATTCTCCATGGGTTGAGCGCTCAGCCAGCCGAGCTGTCCACTGGGCCGTTCCTTGAACCTGGAGACTCACCCGCTGAAACCAAGTCTTTACAGCAACTTGCAACGACGTGTCTTGTCTTCTTTTCGAAGCTTCCTCAAAGGCCGATAGGATTAGTGTGATTCTTAGAATTCTTTCTCGAACTTGATAAAGCAGCTCTCCCTGCTCTTGAGGTCCTTGGGGTTGTCGAAACAGTTGTTCCTCTAATCTCTCCAAAGAGCTGAAGAATCCCTGTACGTATCCTGCTGCCGACCTCTTCCATACAGCTGGATCGCTGGTATCTTTTGTCACTCCCATCCTGTGTATGTCTTCCCAGGCAGCTTCCGATAAGTCAAACGGGAGTCCGGGTCTGGGGAAGTTCCATTGCGACTCGACAATAGACTTCAGTTCCTCCCTTGTGTATCCCGCATAACTATCCTTAATCGATCGCTTACTTCTCGCCCAATCAATTTGGTGTTCCTCCACCGCAATCAATACTCTAGTGAGTACGGCTGCAGGAAGGATGAGAAGGGGATCCGAATAAACCGCATCTGCCATCTTTGCTCCGCGCTCGGGTGTCAGCTCTACAGTATCCGCACTACTGGAGCTGTCGGGCCGCTGGGAAATAAGTTCTCGGCTCGAGTGTTGCTGCTGTTCTGCTGCTTCTCGGTCCCGCTTGACCTGAGCTCGAGTGTCTATGATAGACCTACGGTGTTGGACTAGCCTAGGGTCTGATACTACTACTGGAGGGATGATCTTTCTTACAGTAGGAGGTGAGTTGAACTTCGGTCTCACACGTTCCACACTCCTGTCTGGGTCACAGATGGTTGTATCTAGGAGACTGTCTGACAGGTTTTGCTTTGTGTCAGACATGTTTGTTGGTACAGTTGAATGCCTACTGCTGTATTACAGTTAAAGCAAGTCTAGTAATTCAGTATCAACTGTTAGCCTAGTAATTAATGAATTACCGATACTGTTACTCAGTGTAACGTGATATATATATAATATATTAGAATACCGGTATACACTTATAGTATATATATAAGTATTTTTACAAACTAGGTTTATCACAGAATACCGGTATATAATTTCAGCGCAAATATATAAATATATAATAAGCCTATCGTAAATACCGGTATACAGCTTACTCTTATAGTATATATAAGTATAATTACAGACTAGAATTAATTACAGAATACCGGTATATAATTTCAGCGCAAATATATAAATATATAATAAGCCTATCGTAAATACCGGTATACAGCTTACACTTATAGTATATATAAGTATAATTACAGACTAGAATTAATTACAAAATACCGGTATATAATTTCAGCGCAAATATATAAATATATAATAAGCCTATCGTAAATACCGGTATACAGCTTACACTTATAGTATATATAAGTATAATTACAGACTAGAATTAATTACAGAATACCGGTATATAATTTCTGCGCAAATATATAAATATATAATAAGCCTATCGTAAATACCGGTATGTCAATTATTTTAGAATAATTGAATTTCTGAATTTTAGGGGTCACTTGGTTACTTTACTTTACCTTATTACCGTTATTTAAGCAGTAGGTAATCCAACTGATATTAAGACCTAATTGTTGTATGACAGGCCTACTATTTTATAAATCGGTTTGAGTTGATTTATAATATATTTATACCCGTTTAATGGGTTTTTGTCAATATTTGAAATAAATGTTATTATTTCTGGGAAGGAGTCACTACACAGAAGCTGTGCGCTCTCAGTGAAGTGCTACTTGTTAGACACTAAAACAAATAATTCTAATTTATCTAAGTTACTTAATACTACAAATTACGTACAATTCGGGGTGAGATTACAATCTCTAAATAAACACAAAAATTACACGTACGAATTTTTAGGGTAAATTTACAAGAATTCTACAAACCAGCCTAACAAAGGGTTAGAATATCTGGTTATTACAAACAGACAGGATTCTACGGTATTTGAAAATAACAAAGCAGTAGTAAATATACTGCGTTGTCCAGATAGAAAAAATACCACCGTCTGACGACTTATAGCCGTATCGCTATAAGTACTACGTTATGTATCATAGAGTGTTCCTACCTAGAAGTTAATTACCGCAGCCTACCAGAGCCAACGTGCCTATTAACCACTTTACAACACAAATATACTGCCTACACACTAATTACCTTCGGAAAGCACTGTACACTAAACCCTAAATTAGGTACAAGTACTTATACAACAAATAATCAGCAGTTAGAAATACTTGTACAGCTAAAAGAACCATGGTATCTGCTGGAGTGACCGGGGCACAAAATCACCAGTCTTTACCTACACCAAGCAGCCCTGATGTAGTACCGGGGTTAATTTAACTATAACGGTATGAATAACAAGCACAATTACTGTAGGAATAAACTTGGGGTTGTGAATGTTGCGAATAATCGCATAAACTCTGAATAATAAATATTACGCTACGCGTACAGAATATACAAAACAAAATACAGACCAAACGCTGGCAGACCACTATCAAGCCTAAATAAACCACAGTATATGCAGACTCCGAAATGGTTAGTTAGTATGCGTTCTAACCGAGTAGTACGACTTATTCTTTCAGGGGGATTTACCTTACAGCACTGGATGCCACCCACTTTCCTAACTAGTACTTTATCGGACATACACTCTACACACACTGTAATCTCCTCAGACTTAACAACAGTCAGACAACAGTCCAGCCTACAAATTACCTGTACAATCTGAGCAGGCTTACACGTCTTCTGCTCAACATCAACTTACAGATAAATAAAACTGACAGAAATAAGTAAAATCTCAATAAAAAACCAGGGCGGCCGTCCCTGATTAAATATTAAGGCCTACCGGTATATAATTATCAAAATCGAATAATACTGCTGTACCTGTACTGCTGTAAGTACCGGTCCGGGTGGTTAGGAAGTCAGGCCTACTAGTTACCGATCGACCGGTACTTTAGACTGTATTTATTGCCTACACTGCAATCAAAACTTAATAACTGTTATTGTTCTTACCAGAACAATAGTAAACTGTATTTATTGCCTACACTGCAATAAGAAACAATAACTGTTATTGTTCGCGCTTTCAGACCTTTAGCAGTTTAACCTGCCAAATTTAGGTGTCTTCTAGGTTATAAATCGACTTTAGCCTATGACGAGTATTTGATACACTACAATAGCCGAAGCCAGTCTATGCGCAACCATTCACCCGCTGGATATACCCGGGAGACTGGATTCGGAAGCTCTGACCTTATTGCGGTGTAGGCCTACTGTATTATTCGACTGATCGTTAATATATAATCTCTGACAAATATTATTCACTTTCGGGAAATATTAACAGTTCCTTTAGGACGTGGCGCTCTAAGTATGTAAACAGAGTTATATGACTTACACTAAACACAACGGGATGGCCAATGATTCACGTATAAAGCGCATTCTTTAGGAGATGCTTTGTTATCTGTCACAATCATGCACACTACCGCATAATGCTGCACACCGATCTGCCGACCTTCACTAATTTTAGACACATATAAAGAGAACAGCAACCGACACATGTAGTGCCTATGAAATAGCATTAGATTCACTCCAAAACCACTATAATGTAAGTCGCAATTGCTATATGTAACCTGTCTCTTACCTTCAGTATATCAAGAAGATTGGGGTTTTATAATTTTTTATCGATATTATCCAAATATAATAATATTCCATCAACTGATATAATTAATAACCGACAGTAAATAGCAGTAAAAATGCGGTGTTTGTAGGTGACAATATGATTTGTAACAATGTTTTGGTTTGAGATAACAGTTATACGTTTCTCTGACCAAAGCCTACTAATGTTTGGCTAAAGCCTGAAACACAGAAATTCCAAAGCCAGTGTTCTGGCATCAGGAAAAATACACACACTGACTGAATTGCGTGAGTTTCTGTATACAATGTCCAACACAGAGTGAAAATCGCTCGGATTGGTCGACCGAACAAAGAACAAGGGAAAAGTTACACGTGTACATATCAGCTGATAGATGTCGTCATCGTAACTACACTGTATCAAGAGTATTTCGGCGTATTGCGACATAAAATCGCTAGTTATGTCCGCTAAAGTACACATACAGAAGAAATGGCTTTTTATGTCCACTAAAACACCTGTACAGTAAGGAAACGGTTTTTTATGTCCGCTAGAACACCTACAGAGTACTTTGCGGGGAAAATAACTAGCTAGATCCGCAAAAGCCTTTACACTACACATACATCACTATTCATGTAATGACATTAGATGTGCGTCCCAATTAAAACGCTTATAACTCATGAAGAATATTAGATATAATGACGGTATGTAGCTCAAACGATTCGTATTGAATGCGCGAATCTAATAATACCAAATAGAAGTTGATATGACAAAATAGATTAATAAGATAAAAAAATGTAAATTAAAAATGTGGTTTTTAAAGTGGTCTAAAATTTGTTTCGTTGCGTGAAAATGGTTTCGAAATTTGGAATCAGTGCATGAATATTGACCAGAAAAAATGTTTTCGGGCAAAAATTTTTTTTCATGAAAATCGACAAATCGCGTAAGGGAGGTGCACCATGATTTTTGGCCAAAAATAAAAAACGCTGAAATGTAGTGAAAAGTTGCGCTAGAACAAATGGTTTAATAAGTTATTGGACCATTTACGATAAAAACTAATTTTGGCCAATTTATGGCTAATTTAGTAAAAAAAATTGGCCCTTTTTTAAAAAGGTTTGTCCCCCCCCCCCCCCCTATGGCCCCTGAAGATCAATTTTTTTATTATTTTTTTTTGAAAAAAAAACTGAATTTTTGTAGAAGTTAGCTCCACCTTCCTTCTTTTGATTAAAAGTGGAACGGTATCGATCCCATATATAGTAACAGAGCTAGAGCCGAAATTGTCTCAAATCGTCAGAAAATGGCCCCGCAATGTCTACGACTTGCCCATAGCCGTCCACTGAATGCCTTTTGGCTGAAATTTTCTGAGAACATGCCGACAATATAGGCGCTTTTGTGGTATAAGTTTCAAGCTCATAGGTCAAATGGTCTATGAGCTACATGCCGCGGAACATCGAAAAATAGCGAATTTTGACGATTTTTCTGGGGAAAATAAAATCAGGCCAAAATGGCCAATTTTGAAATCTGAAAATTTGCTTGAAAGTGCATCATTTATTTAGCTAGAAAAAATCCACACGACATTGCATGGTTTGTATTTAATTTTTTTGAGATAATTTTAGTGCGAATGAAAAAAACGTGATTTTTACAAAATTTCTGAACTTTGACCCTTAAAGGTCGATTTTTTAAATTTCCCTTTTACGGGTGGCAGGACTGTCCGCACGCAAAATTTCAGCTCGTGAGGTTTATCCCTTATGGGTGCTATAGCGAACTCTGAGACGAATCCTATATGGACGGTGTTATGCAAAAGGGTGTTATCCCACATTTTGTCGAAATTGAGTTTTTGGTATCATTCGATAGAGGAAAGTGTAATCTACCTAATTTATGAGATCCTATTGCCCAATAATACGGAGAAATGCCTTAAAAATACAAGAAAGTTGAGCCACAGTCCGGATTTGTGATTTAGTCAAAGAGTGTTAAACCACAAATAATATTGCAAAAAATATTTAATCCACATAATAATTGTGTGGCTTGACATCTTTGTGCAAGTAGGCCTGTCATACTGTAGGCCTACTTGCACAAAGATGTCAAGCCACACAATTATTATGTGGATTAAATATGACAATTTAACAATTTAGCTTCAATCAAGCTTTTGACAATTTAACGTTTTGCTAAATATGAAGTTTTCCAAAAGTTTTAAGCCACATTTTGATCAATATTTCGGAAAAAATGCTATATTCCAGCACACTAACTTGAAAAATACCTTAATTTCCATAAATGTTTTCTTATAAAAACACAACAGTATCTGGATAATAACGATCACACAGGATGTTAAAAACTTTGACATCGATTATCTCAAATTGAACTTTTGTGACTTAAAAAAATAACACACTTTTGCATAACACCGTCCCTATATAGGGATGTGTGCACGCACATGCTGGTCGGCCGACTGAGGCTCGGCCTCCATGGTTATCTGTTTTTCTATTTTCCGAGGGGCGCGAATCCAACTAGAGCATTGTCAATATTAACAATTTCCCTCACTTCATCGCTACTGGTTTTCGGTGGGTCATCTGAAGGTGTAATTATTAGAACCTGTAGTAATGGTTGCGTTTGGCTTAAATATTGAATCTATTAGTGTCGTTTTCGTAATTACATATTTGATCTCAACTTTCTTATCTTTATTTTCATGGATCCAGTTTGCAATTTATTCTTCGGTGGCATTATAATTAATTTAAAATGTAAAATATAGATCAAAGTCACAAGAAAAATAATAAATTTACAGAATAGGGACACTTTTGAGAAATTTTCACTGAAATACGATAATAAAAACTATTTACTATATGGAGATGTTTACATAAATAATGCAGTAATGGATAATATTATAAATAATTAAGTACAGTAATGGATAAATCGGTTTGGAGGTTTGTTATTCCACCTTGTTACTCCATTACTTGGAGGTGAATTGTTATATGATGTTCCAAATTTTGTTTCCAAATTCCAAATTGCTTTATACGACGAATAATTCCTAATATTTCCTAAATAACAACACTATATTTCAAGACATGGTGTATGTAGTATGGTGTGATGAGACTTAGTTAGTTTACATAATATTTCAATTTAATTAAATAAATACTATATACTAATACACTAAAAATATACTATTAATTTGCAGAGATTACGAGTTCAACAAGGAGACATTGCTGCGTGAGTTGCACACTGTTGCAAGTAAGGACACGCTTCGCTTGCAATAGATCACCAGTGCAAAGTCGTCAAGCAAACTCTTGGCAGCGATGTTATAGGACAAAGAGGACAAACCTTGACTGTCGCGTGTCATCACAACCTCTTGCTAGGTGTGTACATTGTTCCAGCTGACACATCACTTCAGTGGGCGGTGGAAGCCATGGAGCCCATTTTGGCACTTAGAAGGATAAATTGAAGAGTTATCAAAAAAGAAAGTCAGGCATCTGGCTGTTATCTTTGTTGACTTCTTCATTATTTCTTCATTATACATACAGTAGTAATAGTGATTTCAATAGGATTCCATAAATGGATTTTGAAATAACTTGAAAACTAAAAGCTATTAAAGAGCGGATTTCAGATTTGGAAACACCATTTAATGGTACATTATAATAGACCATAAAAAAATATTTTGACATATTTTCGACCAAAATGGTGTACCCCCCCCCCCCCCCCCCCCCTTATTGGCCTACAACATTAGCCAGGAAAAGTACATACAGGATAAAATTGAAGCAATTACAACTGCTCACATACAGCAGCAATCAAGACTTATCTGGCAAACTGTTGCCGATAGTCCTGAAGAACGTGTTGGGAAATGGAAAAATCACTTCAGCAACTTGCTTGGGCTGCCACCAAACATCGAGGTCAGCCCTACAAGGAAAATATGACAAGACACTACCTATAGAAACAGGGGATTTCTCACCTGCCGAACTCCAAAGAAGCATTAAAAGCATGTCCAATAATAAAGCGAGTGGATTAGATGAAATCCCAGCGGAAGTATGTAAAACCGGAGTGCTAAACAGACCATTATTGAATGTTTGCAACCGGATGTTAAAAGGGGAAAAGCCGCCATTAATTTGGACTAAGGTCAACTAAAGCCTCTCCCCAAGAAAGGAGACCTCGGCTTACCAACAAACTATCGTGGGATCTGTCTGCTTGTGGTAGCTGCCAAAATATACAATAAAATGATTCTATATAGGATTAGGCCTCACATAGAGAAACTACTGCGTAAGAGCCAAAACGGATTTCAACCAAGTAGATCAACGCTCTGGGATTTGGTAACGGGGCGGGTCTGCGCGGTGTTGGGCTGGCAGACGAATTTTAACACTTTGTTGTTTCCCATTGTCAGTGCTGTTTTTGTATTGCTTTGTTCGTTAATTGTATTATGTCATGTATTTTATTATTATTTAAATGTGCATTAATTATTCTGTTCTGACATTATAGTTTGAATTCTAGAGTTAATAAAAAAAAAGGAAATATAAAAAAAAAAAAAAAGTAGATCAACATAATAGCTCAGATACTTGCACTACGGAGACTGATTGTGAAGGAATTAAGTCAAAGAATCTACCCGCAGTCATGACTTTTGTGGACTTCAAGAAGGCATTCGACTCCATCCATAGAGGTAAAAATGCTTGAAATCCTAAGAGCTTATGGAATACCAGAAGTAATTGTTGCAGGCATTGGATTGTTATATTGTGACACAGAAGCGCAGGTACTCTCACCAGATAGTGAAACTGAGTTTTTCTCAATCCTGGCTGGCGTACTGCAAGGTGACACATTAGCACCACTATTGAAACTATTTGTAATTGTGATGGACTACGCTATGAGGACGGCCACAAAGGGTGAAAATCTGGGATTCACACTTCAAGAACGCAGAAGTAGTAGATATCCGGCAACTACAGTCACAGACACCGACTTTGCGGATGACATCGCCCTGCTCTCTAATACGCTAGCAGATGCACAGCTTCTACTAAATAAAGTGGAGAGGGCTGCTAAGGAGGTTAGATTGCATATAAATGCTACCGAGACCGAATTCATGACCTTTAATGTTGATGGAAACTTGACAACCATTGATAATAATCAACTAAGGAAGGTCGATGACTTCCAATACCTTGGATCATGGATAGAGAGTAGCAAAAAGGACATAGAAGTTAGGAAAGCAAAGGCTTGGGTAGCTCTATCAAAAATGGATACCATCTGGAAATCAGATCTCTCCAGGCACCTGAAGACTTTAAGTTCTTACGAGCCACAGTGGAAAGTGTATTTTTATACGGTGATGAGACCTGGCCACTGACTAAATCACTTGAACAACGAATTGATGGTTGCTACACAAGACTACTGAGGGCATCCCTAAATTATATTATTATTTTATATATACTAAACATCAGCTGGAGACAGCACATGACAAACGCCAAGCTTTATGGCACAATACCGCCTGTATCAACCACCCTCGGTGAACTCAGATTAAAATTCAGTGGGCACTGCTGGCGAAGTAAAGACGAGGTCATACCAGATCTACTTTTCTGACAACTAACTTATGGAAAGCGTAGTCGTGGACGACCGGCCATAACATATATAGATCAACTTGAAAGGGATATTATTACACACACCCAAAAGTTATTGCAACTTTAGTGTCTCAAGGGCGTACAACAATACGGAACTCAATATCCAATTTTGGTTTATGTAGTTAGGCGGCTCCCCTAGTTTCGTAACCATTGAGGGCCATTTCTCCATACCACCGAATTCAATAACTGATAGTATGTGAGGGAATCACATACTATCACTTATGGAATTCGGTGTAACGAATAAATTGGCTGGATTATCTCTCGTAGGGATCGTGGCAGGACAATCGCCCTTCCGGACAATTATTGCCCCCACAATTAGGTCTACTCCCTGGACATTTAATCCCCATTGACACTTACCCACCAACAATACCTGGAGATTGCCTCCAATCAAAATTACGAAATAAATAAGGTCGCTCCGAACTAGCAAGATAGTCAAGTTCCTAACTAACTTGTTACAACTTTAAAAAATTTCATCCAGTCCATTTTATATTTAAAAAAATTAATGTTTGCTTATTTATGTACTCATTAATTCCGACATTTTCCAACTTAAATATTGCATTATGTTATAAAAAAAGCTATAGCTAGCATAAGGTCAAAAAAATTGTTCTGCAGAAAAATCGTGGATAATTTGAGAAACACATTAAAATTTTAAGTTTAGAAGTGGTGATCAAATCAAATTGTTCTAGGAAATCTTGGATATTTTGAAAAAATCATAAAAATTTGATGATCAAGGTTAATTAATAGGCGTATTATAACTTGAATTTCATAAAACCACAGGAAATCATTCAAAGGATTTCAAGATTTAATAAATATATTCTGTAAATGAGATATCGGGGGGGCAATTGTCCTGGGTTTAATTGTCCGGTGGGCAATTGTCCGGGTGGCAATTGTCCGAGGGGCAATTGTCCTGGGGACAATTGTCCGGGGGACAATTGTGCGAGGGGCAATTGTCCTGGGGACAATTTTCCGGTGGGCAATTGTCCGGGGGGACAATTGTCCGAGGGGTCAATTGTGCGAGGGGCAATTGTCCTGGGGACAATTTTCCGGTGGGCAATTGTCCGGGGGGACAATTGTCCGAGGGGTCAATTGTCCGGGGGGCAATTGTCCGGGGGGCAATTGTCCGGGGGGCAATTGTCCTGGGGACAATTGTCCTGGGGACAATTGTCCGGTGGGCAATTGTCCGGGGGGACAATTGTCCGGGGGAAAATTGTCCGTGGGGCAATTGTCCGGGGGGCAATTGTCCTACTTCCCGTAGTGATATATCGGAATGCCTCTAAAAAACAACAACAAAAAACATCCACTCTCGCTGACCACAAGTACAATTGTCCGATAGGCCTTTTTAGAATTAGAAGTATCACTGAAACAATGTATATCTCCAACTGACTCTCTGATACATAAAGTCCTAAACGAACTTACAGTGGCTGCGTCTCTTTCAACCAATTCGTCCGAGTCCCGATTGTTTTCTCCAAGGCACTCAACAACTAAAAGAGCTGCCAGGAGTAGAGACGTTAACAGGAGTAGAGACGACATTGCCTTTAACATTGTAGAGTTACAGTAATCGATTTACTCTTCACGAAGGAAAATACAAACTTCTCTGTGATTGAATTTAACTACGTAAATAAACACTACCTACGTATGTAATGTACCTATGTAATGGATGTATGTATGTATGTATGTAGATGTAATGGATGCAAAGTAACGCATGATTACTAAAGTTTATATGAATAAATAATTGGTGTTTATGAAAAAAAGAAACGAGACTGATAGGACAGTACGTACTTTCCTAGTAAAAAATGTGCCAGCCGTCACATATTCCACGGACAGTGGTTTCGGCGTACCGTTACAAGAAAGTGGAATCAATATGAATAAATAGTTGAAATACTGTAGCTACTTCATGTAGTAATGCTGTAGACAGCACAATATATGGATAGACAATTCGGTGATCGGTGACGAAACAACGGAGGCAACCCAAAGGATTCTCTCTCTTGGCTGTTACCTATAAGTATGAATAGGCACTAATGTATAAATGCTTGGAACACAACAATTAGAAGCGAAATTTATACAGCCTTTAGTCGGATCCTAACCTGCGCCGTCAAAGACTATTGTAAAAGCAGTTCAGGCGCTGTATCCACTCGGACATTGCGACATTATACAATAAATACATCTTGAATAATACTTTGGGATGGATAGTGGGGTTTATATAAATCCGTCTAGACATATACGGATAATGAAACCAAATAGATTTAAATAATAAAATACAAATTTAATATTTATTTTGAAAGATATTTAAATTTAGAAGCCTCATGCAACAACACATTCAAAGAAAGTTACATAGGTGAAACGTACTAAGTAATCGTAACAGGTACTATGACAAATACAGTAGGAACGCTGTACGCTGTCTTAGGGAGAATAAGTCGGCTCCCCTGTTCGTCAAAAAAAGGCCCTCGATGCGTTCCTCTTAAGCGGAATCCTCTACAATTGTGAATCTTGCGGCTGCAAAAATTTCTCCGCTATATAACAAAAATATCGAAAAGCTCTGAAAACCATGCTTTGAGTTAGCTTCTACTCCAAATGAGTTCGCTTGCACTGAACTTGGAGGGTGGACGCCCCTCGATTTCGGCAATTATAAAGGCTCGCACAGTCACTCTGACCAAACGACTCGGTTCAGAGAACCACGATGATGAAGAAAGCCCCAATATTACTGAGCGACGAGAGCAGTATTGAAAACTCTCTCCTACGGTCACATATACGGGACTGCAGCAATAACTCAAACGCCAAGGACGTTGAGAACGAATCACTGAACACCTGGAGGAAAGCTGATGATCTATTATGTAATTAGACCCTTTTACTATGTTTGTTTTTATTTAATTAATGGCGATTGTTTTCCTCTATATGTATTTAGTCCCTTTTACTATGTTTGTTTTTACTTAATAATATTTATTATATTTTACTAAATTATTTTATGAACCAAATATTTATGAACCATAAAAGAGAATCAACCTACAATTAATTAATTATGATTATTTATATTTTGATCTATATCTTATCCCGTTTTAACATATGAACTGCATACCGTTTATTGAAAGTGCTTATAATTAATTATTTATTTTTACGGTTTAATTTCAGATTTAAATTGAATGCTTAATTGTAGTACCGGTACAGAATGTTGTAGGCTTATCATGTATGGTTTATTGTTTATAGTATGTATATTCCTTTTTACATGTTTTGTACAGGAATTAAAACGAATCAATCAATCAATCAATCATGAGGGAAAATCAAAATATATCACCTATCTCGTGGTAAATCCTTCGATATCGAGACCATCCATTCACAATCACATGTACTCCTCTTCAGATATTACACTGTACCGATGTCACCTGTACTGATGTACCTACCTAGGCCGACATACTGCCGTTATTTATGGAATAATTTTGAATTTGATGTACCAATATGGAATAAAATTAAAATTTCAATTTCGAAAACTAACTAATACTAGAATATAACTATGTTTTATTTCAAAATAAATGTTTTATTTATTTTATTCTCTCAATAATTATCTTACTAATTAGTTATCCAAAAAACTTTATTTAAACTGTAATTAGATTATATTTCAGTGGTCTTTTTGTCTTTATTCTACATAGTTAATGACAATGTGATTATCGATCCTCCTGTTTTACACATTTTGTTATTGATAGTAATAATGTGGCAAGCTGTATTTTTTGAGGTGTTTGTTATTATATATTTATTATAGGAAGGGATCTAGGGGGTCTTAACCTCGAATGATAAGTTTATTTTACCGAAAATAACTTATCTTTTATAGGCGCAATTGTAGGACTAATCCCATCACATGCGTACTTTTTAACCGGGTAATGTTAAAATTTAGGAATCGCGTAATTTTTCTTGAAATTAATATATCATATCTCTCCAAACCACGTACGCGTTTCGACCTTACTGGGTCTCATCAGCGTCGTGTCGGATTTGAACCTGGGACCTCGAGGTAGAAGCCGAGACAACAACCACTAGGCCACAGGTTCTTGAGATATGGAGTATTAATTTCAAATCCAGCAGCCATTATATTAGCCCCTGAATTTTATTATTGATAGTAACAATGTGTTGGCAAGCTGTATTTTTCGAGTTGTTTGTTATTATATATTTCTTATAGGAAGGGATCTAGGGGGTCTTAACCTCGAATGATAAGTTTTACCGAAAATAATCGTTAATATCATGGGGGATAAAGAGTTATGGCGGCGCAAATATGTCGATAGCCGGTATAGCATTCTTGACACAGCTATACGTAAGTGCATATGGTCATCTTTGACTGTATGTGATTGTATGTGAGTGTATGTGATCGTTTGTGTTTGTATGTACGTGTATATGGCAATCTTTAACTGTATGGTATGTGATTGAAGGTGAGTGTATGTGATCGTTTATGTTTGTATGTAAGTGTATATGGCAATCTTTGACTGTATGTGATTGTATGTGAGTGTATGTGAACGTTTGTGTTTGTATGTAAGTGAATATGGCCATCTTTAACTGTATGTGATTGTATGTGATCGATTGTGTTTGTATGTAAGTGTATATGGCCATCTTTAACTGTATGTGATTGTATGTGAGTGTATGTGATCGTTTGTATTTGTATGTAAGTGTATATGGCCATCTTTAACTGTATGTGATCGTTTGTGGTTGTATGTAAGTGTATATGGCCATCTTTGACTGTATGTGATTGTAGGTGAGTGTATGTGATCGTTTGTGTTTGTATGTAAGTGTATATGGCCATCTTTAACTGTATGTGATCGTTTGTGGTTGTATGTGATCGTTTGTGGTTGTATGTGATCGTTTGTGGTTGTATGTAAGTGTATATGGCCATCTTTGACTGTATGTGATTGTAGGTGAGTGTATGTGATCGTTTGTGGTTGTATGTAATTGTATATGGTCATCTTTGACTGTATGTGATTGTAGGTGAGTGTATGTGATCGTTTGTGTTTGTATGTAGGTGTATATGGCCATCTTAACTGTATGTGATCGTTTGTGGTTGTATGTAAGTGAATATGGCCATCTTTAACTGTATGTGATTGTATGTGAGTGTATGTGATCGTTTGTGTTTGTATGTAAGTGCAGTGTATATGGCCATCTTTGACTGTATGTGATTGTAGGTGAGTGTATGTGATCGTTTGTGGTTGTATGTAAGTGTATATGGCCATCTTTGACTGATGTGATTGTAGGTGAGTGTATGTGATCGTTTGTGTTTGTATGTAAGTGTATATGGCCATCTTTGACTGTATGTGATTGTAGGTGAGTGCATGTGATCGTTTGTGGTTGTATGTAAGTGTATATGGCCATCTTTGACTGATGTGATTGTAGGTGAGTGTATGTGATCGTTTGTGGTTGTATGTAGGTGTATATGGCCATCTTTAACTGTATGTGATCGTTTGTTGTTGTATGTAAGTGTATATGGCCATCTTTGACTGTATGTGATTGTAGGTGTGTGTATGTGATCGTTTGTGTTTGTATGTAAGTGTATATGGCCATCTTTAACTGTTTGTGGTTGTATGGTAGAGAGGGGGGTAGATACTGGTTTCTAGGCCCGAATGATGGCTGTTAACCTTAACTCTGTAATACAGTAGGCCTAACTGGGTAAAGTCTCCTGAACGGACCCTTTGCTCAATTGACAGGACGCGTTGACCGGACCCATTGCCATTTAAAGGCAGAAAGGAGCAGGCAGCAGATTAGTAAAGGACCAGGTTACGATACTGGCGTGTTCAGGTGTTGGCGTTGATGGGAACCAAAACAATAAACGAAAGTTAAGACATGTTACAAGATTATGGGTCCGCTCACAAAAAGCTGAGGTAATAAGGGTCCGGTCAATAATACACAAGTTGTTGCTCATTGTTACTCGTTGTTGTACTTTATTATTCCTCATTGTTGCTCGTTGTTGGTCATTGTTGCTCATTGTTACTCGTTGTTGTATTTATTATTGCTCGTTGTTGCTCGTTGTGCATTTTAGCACCTAACTCTCAGAGGGCACCTGGAGATTGCTGTTGAGGTCCGTCCATGTTGCAGTATAGAAAATGCTGCCTAACAGCGTAATTGTGTTTGAAGATGCTTTTAGATAGTACTGTGGTTTGAATTGACACTAAAACCAGTAAATAAGGATTAGCTTTATATCCGCGGAATGTGGCAGTCTTTCCTTTTGATTAAAAGAGGGCTAATATTGATAATTTGCATCTACGCATTTAATGAAATTGTGATTAAATAATTTTACCATATATTTTCCATACATATATATATATATATTGACGATATTTTTTAAAATTTGCAGCACTACAAAAAATTAAATAATACCTTTTACTGATTAGTTTTACAGATTTACTGACTGTTAGCTTATTAGACTAAATACGGTACTTAATTTAAGGAAGTGAGGGGGGGGGGGGGGGGGGGGGTCCAACGAAAATGTTCAATGCTGCTCTAAATAATCGGACCTTAAGTTTCCGATGAATTCTGTTTGACTTCCAAATCTTGGAAAGACCATTTAAGAAGCCTCTCAAAAGACCATGAATAAAGTCATGGTCTGTCCACCACGCGTATTATCTCCACAAGTCATCCCAGCCAAAGCACAGCTCGGGCTGATCCTCACGACGAAAGCAATGTCCTGCAAAGCGGTGGCGTCCGTTCCATTGTCAAACTTGGGGAAACATGTAACACCACCCATGCTTTATAGGGTCTGGCTGGAGAAGCGTCCATTGTACTTGACGCAGTGAACCCGGCGTAGCATTCTTATATATATGTGCCATCCAGAGATTTGGTTCCTCAACAGTTAGAGCCCAGCTGGACACCCATACCAAGGAGTATTTGTTATACTACTGCTCTAAATAATTAAACCTCAAAGTTTCCGATGTATATATGTGACGTACAAAATATAGGTAAGCAATGTAGTTGCGATGAAGGGAGAATGCCATCAAATAGCTTTAACAAAATTAATTAATACCTTGGGCCTTTGCGATCTGACATAAACACCATGGAAATAAAAAAATGTTATATAACCTCTTTCCAGGATCAGCCCGTGGCATGATACCCTGCCTATAATATACAGGGATGGAGTTACCTTTTATACTGGATTTATACATGATGCACATAATTAATTATATTCCAGGTCACTAATAAATTACATGAAAATGTTGTATCCTTATCCAATGTAGCACAAATTGGTTCACAATAAAAGCATATTAATTCAGCCGAAATACATCAAATAGTGAATCGTTGGTTATCTTTACGATAAGGTTTCGTAGGTTTTAATAATATGGCATCTAAATTTTTCAATTAATTAATACAATACCGTTAATAGATTGTTAGTCTACCATGTCAAATATTGATCCCAGGTGTTGAAATAAATATATATAACCCACTAAGCCGGAAGTGAAACTACATTTACCAGTCGGTTAGATATAACAATTCGATCTCCACTGCCAAATATTTAACACGAAATATTTTAACCTACAATAATATATTGTTAATATAAAGCAACAAGTAATAAAAAATATAACTTTCCACAAAATAAATCAAAAATTTATCGATTCTTATGTTATTGTATGTATATTAACTGAGGTAAATGTAGTGTACTTTAAAATAGAAGCAAACAGCAATATAATAATATGAATTTCGAGTATAATAGTATAAATACAATTAATTTACCTGTTATATTTGTGCACTGATTAATAGTAAAATAAAATAAACTTACACTGTGCGAAATTGGGAAGTTGACAACTGATACATGTAATAAAAAACTACATATAAATACAGACTGTAATATTAGAATCCCCAAATCGCTATGATTTTAAGGAATCTTTCGTTTAGAGAATAACTTAAAGACAATGTTTGTAAACTAATCATGAATTTAAAGTATCGCACACAATAAAATTTCTAGCTGCTTTTTAGTGGAGCAAAACCAGCCATTTGTTGCAATATTTTAAATGAAAAATATTATAAAAGTAATAAATAAGTGAGTATATATATATTTTTGATTGTGGTGTATCAGTTGTCTTACACCCATGAAACCTTCAGATTTATAAATATGAAAATATTTGTAAGATATGTATCTATAATAATGAAATTACTCGGGCGCAGTGCCACTTACTCGATAATGTGTCGTACCATCACAAACAACACATACCGAACCGGTATATATACCGATACCCTATGCATATATAGTACCCTATACAAAAGTAAATACCCTCAAAGTATAGTCAGTTAATAACTAGTGATTGGCTACATTACGTTGTAGCCGAAGCTAACTTTGGGTATATCACACTAGAGGCGTCACTTTTTCACGGTTCTCGGGGGCCTCGCAGGTTACAAGAATGGCGGTCCAATCCAAACCCTAATTAAAGCAGTAATTTAACCCTAACCAGGAGTCATGAGGCTCTAATCTAAGACATTTTGAGGAATTTCGGACCCAAATTTATAGCAAACAGTCCAAAATTCTACAAAATGCCTTAGACAGTTAGATTAGAGCCCCATGACTCAGAGTTAGGGTTAAATTACTGCTTTACTTTAATTATGGTTTGTGCATGACCAACAAACCCTAACCTAAAATACAAACCAATACCGCAGTCTGTACCTACAAAACATCCCAAAAACCAAGTCATTAAGTAACCCAAGACAGCCAAGTCAAATAACGCTGTATGCTTTCTATATAAAAAGTGGCACCTGTAGTGTGAAAGAGCCCTAACTTTATATATTTATGTGTAGGGATAGGTATGACTTTATTCCGTATACATTTATTATTACAATGTATTTATCACGTTTATAATTTTATGTACTATGATATAGCCTATAAAGCAGTTAATATAAAAAAAATATCAGAAACTATAATATTAAGTATTGAAATCACAGTTTAAATGATACCTGTTTCAAAAAGAAAGTAAATTAAGTACCGGTATACTATTCAATATTTATTTCAAGGAAAACTAATAATATTTTGCAATAAAGTTTACATATTTTACATGAAAAATAAAAAAATATCCCTTATGACCGCTTGATGGGGTCGTCGGGATAAAGTTTTCAATGTGATAAACACTCAATTTTATTTAACAAATTTGCCTTTTACACGTTCCCTTGGTCGCTGTAAACCAGAGTAAAACTACAACACTGTAGAAATACAACGAATAACCGTTGCTGATTGAGATACAGAAGGATAGCAGGAAGATCTGGTGCGCCTTATTTGGGAACAAATTCATAATATTTGGTGGTAAAAATCAGCCATTTTTACGAATAAAAGTTACTTTCCCTTGTATCCTTGTAACTCAATTCGTCGGAAAAGATTGAAACATCTGTTATAAATTGACGAATTAAAGGCAATTTTGAGGAATAAAATATATTCAATAACTATCAACTATATAAACTAATAATTGTTGGTATAATATAAAAACTTGCAAAGTAAATAAGTGCAGTTACATCAACTAACTTACCGGTATATTCTATGTAACTTCTTCTACAGTACCATTATATATATTGTATAGTATAAGTATAAGTATAAACACCGGTAAATAAGTTAAGTTTAAGTATAAAATATCAACCTGTATTATTTTAGCCATTGCTAATTATTGGTAAAGGATAGTTACTATATTAATAGAGAAAATGAAAAGTAAGATAAATAATGAAATAAAATAGATTATCACACTTGTGTACTAATATCTAGTAAATTCATGATGTCAGGATGTGGCCCTGCGATTATTTGTTTAACAATAAATACAAAATACCAATAAGATACGAACCATAGAAAAATCGAAAATTCGTAAACCGGCCCACTTAGACACGGTATGGATTGGATATACACACAAAGGGTGTACAACTGCCTAGATAAGGCATAGACAAATCGATATACCTACAACAGTACAATGTTACGGTAAAGAATGGCCTCTACAAATCTACAATCTTGATATGTCAGTATATAAGCCTATATAATAATAAAATAATTCAATAAAAGTATATCATATGTATGTTATTCTAGAACTATATAAATGGACCATCGATTACTCAAGGGAAAACACAGGTGGATGGTTGAAGCAAAGTAGAAATCCTATTAATAGGTAACAAATCAGAAAGCTTCTCGATTATTTGCGAGCGCCGTGGTGTCGCCACCAGTATATAACTTCCTCCTCGCTGTAGCTGGTGAACTGAAAGGCCTCTGAAGCCTCGCCCGCACGGATGTATTCCCAGAGGGGCTCCAACTCGGATGGAATCTCGTACGATTTAAAGTATTTAGCGGCTACGCGGATATGATACAACTTGGGGAGTAGTGCGCAATCTGGGAGTGTCATCTCGTCGCCGTCTAGATAAGGACCCGCGTGTTCCTTACGTCCCTCCAATAGGAACACCGATATGTGGGATAATTCCTCCGTCAAAGTTTTACTGAACAAATCCTCCTTTTGCGGATCCATATTTTTGATCAATCGAGTGAACTTTTGGAAGACGTTATCTCCGATCGTGTTGGCTTTTGAGTTGGCCGCTTTTAGAGGGAATTCCATGAACTTATTCTCGAGGTAGTCCTCTGCTTCTCTGATGTCGGTAATAAATACGGATGTCCCGTGTTGCAGGGCCGGTAGCGGGCGACCCTGCAGGGTGTTCTTCACCTCAGGAGTCAGGCGTTTCGTGTCCACGACCGTTACGTCGAAGGAAAGCTGCTTCAAACGCATAACCAAGAATATTCTGTGGCAGAACACGCAGCCACCCAATTCTCTGGTGTGCTCCGGGCTCGATTTAACAAAAAGTGTTAACTTGTCGTCACTGTTAGAAATATCGTTTTCAGCCATTGTGGTTGTTTGGTTTGACAGTTTGATGCAGTGATGTTAAATACAATTTGATTAGGCCCTAACAACAGAACAATGTAGGCCTATGGTCTAACAGTCTGATAATGTTAATGTACTGATGTAGGCCTATCAATCAACTGATCAATGTACTGTTGTCCTTGTCAGGCTTTACACGCTTTCAGGCTTTAGTGTAGCTATTGCTGTATTGACTAATTGATGTACCGTACTGTCTGACAGTCTGACTGAAGATACAGAGATAGGTCAGTAGGTGTTGATCTTACCTACCTGCCTGCCTACTGACATCAGGACATAGGCAGCGCAGCTAGGCCTACTTCCAGATTTCTGTCTGTCTGTAGTACCGGTAGGCCTAGTACAGTAGGGAACACATGCCCAAACAGGCAGTGCAGACTTTGCAAAATGCACTGCCATATTAGGCAGTTTTAGCCTAAATTTCTGATAAAATGTCAATTTGTATTAACTTCCTGCTCGAAGGGCCCCTTTTTTATTTCATGGGATGAAAATATAATATGTATTGCAAGGTAAATAGAAAATTTGGTAGACTTTCACAGTTGGGTTTTAGAGACATCAGACTTTGAAAATTGCTAGTCAAAAGCATGCACTGCCCAAAATAGCAGTGTTCGGCTTAATATAGCAGCATACTGTTTGAACTAGCAGTGCAATGCTTAAAATGGCAGTGCAAAATCAGAAAATGCATTCAGCATTACATACAATTCAGCAATTCTGATGGAAACAATATATATATAAATAACCAATATTCAACAGATTTTATAAATCAATTTTTCACAGTTTGAAACACCAGTAGACTGGGAAAGTTGGAAAAAGAAAGACCCGATCATTTTTGCTCCTGAATTTATAAATATTATATCTGTATATTGTATGTTGGTTTGTATTGCATTCTCTATATCTGTTACTATTGTCGAATGTATGACTTTGTATGTGTTTAAATCTACGTACCGGTACTCAACTCCTATTGCTTATTGTAAACATAAACGCTCATCTCAGTTTTAGCTTAATTTATACTATCGCAATATTAGCTTGTTAATTTTAATTTTTAATATTTTTATATTGTAGATATTCAGCATTATGTTTGTTTTACTTGTTTGTTTTACTCTACATGTTTTACTATTAACATTTTAACCTATCCAGCCACTCACAGCCAGCCTATTGTACTTGTACACAAAAACATTAGTATTAAATTTTGCTTTGAAAAAATATACTGTTGCAACGTGTTTGTTAGAATATATTATCTTTATCATTATTATTATTTTATATTTATGTTGGTTTTACTCATTGCTCACTCTATCTATATTTTACGTTTTCCATCTACTGTAAAACCAACATAATACTGTATCAATTTACAATTAATTGATTTATATCAATTTTAGATTACTGGTCAGCCAGTAAGTCATACTGTATCAAAATACTAGTTTATTATATAAATTTTGTGTGTGAACGTGTAAATCTAAATATAGACTATTTTTTAGTATCTAAATTGGATTTAATTATTTCTTACTAATGATCTGATGATGACTTCTTCTACAGTAATTTGTATTTTGTTAACAAATAATGCCTTATCAGTTAATCCTTAAACAGTGCCTTATAAGAAATTTATTTCTACATCCATAAATTATTAAACAATAAATTTATCAAGGGGAGGTAAATTTCTGTACAGACCCCTTAAAGATATAACATTTTTAAATATGATATATATTAGGCCTAATGATTTTATTACTAAATATTTACTATCAATAATTATCAGTTACCATATCAATCAGTCAATAAACATAAATTTTATCATTAGCGAACCATAACTTTTAATATTAACAAACTATAGGCCTATAATACATATTGTTATAATGGCCACATATATATTAATATTTTACAGTTTTATACAGTATAATAAATAAATATATTAATAAATTACCTGTCAGTGACTGTGTAAATTGTTAACCAGTTAACTGAATAACTAACAAAAATAAAATATATAAATTGCTTTCAAAAGGATAGTCTTATACTGTTATATACTGTAGATAGATAGGCTGTTTAGCAGATACAGTACAGGAGATAGAGATAGATAAACTCTGAAGGGGCTCTCCAGCTCTCCTACAGCAGTACAGTCAGACAGAAGGAATTAATTCAATACCATAACTGCCATTTTAGGCAGTGCATGTTTTTGACTTGCAATTTTCAATGTCAAATATCTCCAAAACCCAACCATGAAACTCTTACTACATTTTGTATTTACCTCCAATATATATCATATTTTCATCCAATGAAATAAAAATGGGGCCCTTCCAGCAGGAAGTTGATAAAAATTCACATTTTATCCGAAATTTAGGGTAAAACTGCCTAATATGGCAGTGTATTTTTCAAAAATGGCAGTGCGCCTGTGCTGCCAATTCGGGCATGTGTTCCCTACTGTAGTAGGCAGACAGTCGGTGAGAAGTCAAAAATTGGACTTGAGTCCAAAATTGGACTTCGACTCCAGTTCAAGTCCAAAATTTGACTTCTGTGAGTCCAATATTGGACTTCAAATCAGCCAATTGTTCCAGGGCCTTGGGTAATTGGATCGGGCGGGATTTTTTTTCTTTAATCGAAAATATATCAAAAAATAAGAGTTTTGAACAGGGGGACCTGAAATTCACCAGGGGGAACTTTTTTTATAAGGCTTAGAATTTTTACAAAAGTCCAATATTGGACTTTAAGTCCAATTTTGGACGTGACATTGCGAATCGAACTTAAAGGTACATGAAGCATGACAGATGAGAGACAGCCAGACAGCTGTTAAGTTATGGAAAGTTACCTTTGCAGCTCTGTATGTATCTTCAGTGTAATGACTGTACTGTACTTAGAATATAATGGTACATTCTAGCATTCTAGGTACTTTGTACTTTACTTTTAGCATATTGTTTAGTTTACAATTTACATTCATGTTATGTCTAACCTTACAGCCTTATGTACCCAGGACTTTATAGTGTCTTTAGGACTAGATTAGATTATGCTCCAACAAATATTTAATTACAAATTATATTTGGTGGATACTGGCTGACTGGTAAGTGGTAACAATGCCAGGTTAGCCAACTGCAGCTGCTGCTAAGGCTAACTACAGTACAAGCTACGATTTCGTCTAAGGCTATGGGAGCCCTATCAGAAAGAAATACTACAAGTTGATGCTACCACCATCTCTTCTCATTTTTCCATACAACAGGAAGGGTATTATAAAACAGCTGGATAACAGGATAATAAGTACGTCTCCACATAATAAGTACAGAAGTAACAAGTAACACACGTCATAATCATAAACCAATTGAGGGAAAGGAACAGGTTACAGATGCAGGCTTTTCTAACTAAAACAATAAACGGTCACTTTTGACTTTACCAATTGAAGGAGCCCTATAACCTCACCACATACTACTACTATAATCGGCATGATTCATTGCAACTGCATTATATATATAGGCCCTATTATGTATTAAGAATGCTGTGCCGGCTTGTTGACAAAAGTGCGCCTCCACAACTCCCTTACACTCTTACAGCCTTATCACCCATGACATTTGCTAGATCATCCGCATCTTTAAGGCCAGTGTCCTTTAAGACAGTAAGAAAGATGCGTCTCAAGAAAGTTATGGGCTGTCCACCATGCTTATTCACTCCATGAGGTGCACTGGCTGGTCCTCGCGGCTTAAAGCGATGTCCTGCAAAGCGGAGGCGGCTTTGTTCTAGTGTCAAGCTTGGGGGAACCAATGACTGAATGAGACACCTCCAACTCCAATGTTATATAGTGTTTGGTTGGAGATGCAGAGATGTGTGCATTGTACTTGACACAGTGAACCTAATCTAAACAATTAGTCAATAAACATTAACTCAATAACATAATAGGTTACAGTTTACAGTAGTCTTATTTTTGCCATACGAAAATACCACAGGTATGGCACTATGGCAGTATGGGTATGAATGAACTATACAGCTATAACTCCACTACGCTACCGCGGCATACACCGCTAAGGCAGTAAGGCTACCGCAAAGCTATACCACTACCGCAAAAAGTAACTACTGATGTCTGACTGTACGTGTGCGATCCCTGTTTATAATACATATAATAATTAATTTGATCATTAAAATAATGTTGCATTGTAATTATGTAATATATATGTACTGATACGGGATGCAGTTTTGATTTAAATACCGATATACAGTATGGCAGCATGGGTACCGGTACACTTGGAGTTGTACTAAAGTCCAATATTGGACTTTGGAGTCCAAAATTGGACTTGAAGTCTAAAATTGGACTTGAAGTCCAATTTTTGACTTCTCACCGACTGGCAGAAAGCCTCCTATTGCTGATTGCTGTATTGCGTATCGCCATTGCCATACCAACCTCAGAACCTAACACAATACAATAGGCCTACTTGCTACTCAACCAAACCAAGAACCAACAGGCAAATACAGAAATATTCCCAATACAGAAATAGGGTAGGATACCCCAATTCCGGACAGAATTTCGAATTTCTCTCTATTGTAGCTCAACCATAGTTTCATCCAATCAAAAGATGATTCTAACAGTACACAGGACATTATCCTACATCAAAATAAAATCTTAACATTGAGTGCGCAGCGCCATCTAATGGGCGCAAATGGGCACTTTTTTTTACAAGATTGGGTTGTCCGGTATTTGGGCAGGTGTCCAATTTCCGGACAGAGTATAAATTTGTTTGCTCTAAAAATCTATAGTTTACATTATAGAAGGGTGCCTAAGACCCGAATACATGTATCACCATGCTGCCATGTTGTCAGGGGGTGGGGTGGGGGTCTGTTCAGTAGTCTACCTGTCTGTTTGTCTGTCTTTCCACAACTTAAAAACACTAGTACTGTTCCACTACTGTAGTGAAGTTTGAAGTTTTTTATTACACCAAAACACTATAGAAACAATAATAGAGACGCAAATGGAAACAAATTATATCTTCTTAAACTAAACAGACATGACTCGACTATGTAGGATGTCACAACTATATTATATTCACTAAGTATACAATTATTACAATTCACAGTAATATAATGGAATAATGAATGGGAGGATATGATGCTTACTAATACGAGACAACACAACGTACAATACGAACACAAATGCATTAAAAGCAAAGGTAAAACATACTGTATAAGATTACATTCTAATAAAAACTTTGATATGTTCAATAAAACATGGCAGTGGTTGATTACATTAAGTGCTGGATCAACTAATAATAATGATAATTAACTAAAATTGAAATTAAAATTCGCCTCCCGCATGTATGTAGGATGTCACAACTATATTATATTCACTAAGTATACAATTATTACAATTCACAGTAATATAATGGAATAATGAATGGGAGGATATGATGCTTACTAATACGAGACAACACAACGTACAATACGAACACAAATGCATTAAAAGCAAAGGTAAAACATACTGTATAAGATTACATTCTAATAAAAACTTTGATATGTTCAATAAAACATGGCAGTGGTTGATTACATTAAGTGCTGGATCAAGTAATAATAATGATAATTAACTAAAATTGAAATTAAAATTCGCCTCCCGCATGCTTTAAAATAAAATTGTTATTATTTTAAAAAGTGTAGTAAGAACAAATTACTGTACATATACAACGGAGAAGCAGGACATATATTAAAAAGAAATAGAAAATATAGTTTGTCTGATACAGTTTGCAACGTAAGTTTGAGTGAGGTGGCGCTTGAGTACAGTACATGAAAGTCTGAATTCATACAATTTTCCGATTTGCACAACTTTTTTTGTTTTAAATTTCTAAGCAAACACAATTAGTTAATGTCAATAATTTGTAAACCAACCTGCCTGGCCATCTGTCTGTCTGTTCGTTTGTCGGTCTGTCTGTTCGTTTTTCTGTCTATCCATTTCCATGCAGTAAATCTTTCAATTACAGTAAAACGCCAGATCACCAATTACACTGTCACAGAAGTCCAGGACTCATTCTGGGTGGAATATTATTCAGCGCACAAACTCATTAGAGCTGAGTGTCCCCCTCCCTTCCCTGCCTTTTGGTAAGAGCCAAGAGAGAAAAGACTTCGGTTTCCCTTCTTGTCTCACATTTACCAATAAAATTGTACTTAAGGGACAAATTTAGAGCAGGCAGGTGACTGATGAATTGCGTATGATGAGTTGGTAATAATTCAATATATATAATCAAATCTCAGATTCACTCTATTCACTATTTCTCAACTAAACTCAAATAAATGTAATAATGTAAACAAATATAAACAAATTAAAAATAAACAAGATACAGCCAAATTTACTGATTTATCAATGTTTATACATATAATTATCTGATTATGTATGTATTAGGCCTATGTAAGTAGGCCTATTGTTATTGTAAGTATTTTTGTACATGTATCGATACTGCCATAATCGCTATGTTTCCAGTTTCAGGTTCAGCTTCAGCCTTCAGGGCCCTCCCCCACTCCTGTCTCCACTGCTGCACTGCTCCAAGCTCTACCAACAGACCAACAGACCTACCTCCAGCTGTCCAGTGAGGGGCTTTTTTTATAGGATTCATGCTGTCATGGAGAATACGCAAAGCAATGGCGCAACGAGAATTAATAATATTGTACATACAGACGAGACATACAGACATACCTACCTTTCAGAACTTGTATTGAATGTCAGTATGTACCTCGTATTGTACTTAATTCTGATATCAGGATAGTGGATAGTAGGCATACAGTGTAAGTTTGTAAGTACACCCACACCATGCCTTTGTAATATAGTGTTGTTCAGTCGTTATTCTGATACATGGCCACGCAGCCACGCCCCAAATTGTTCTACAAATCTTAATGCTGACCATACAAGGATTCCAGAAATGTAAAAACATTTGAATTTGGTTGGGAAATAGCTGAGATATGGGCATTCGAATGTTGCATGTATTTGCTTCCTATGCAGGCCATCATATTAATTCTATTAAATAAATACATCATATTCTGGGACATTTTGTTTATCCCCTGTAGCTGGGCAACAATGCAATGGTTCTTTATTCACACTACTGTATTATGTAGCTATTCATACATAAACAAAAGTTCTAGAATATGGTGTTTTTATTACATAGAATAAATGGCCTGCATATGACTGTAGGAAGTAAATACATGCAACACTCGAATTGCCCATATCTCATCTACTCATCTATTTCCCAACCAGATTCAAATATTTTTACATTTCTGGAATCCTTGCACGGCCTGACGGTCAGCTTTATTTTGGGTCTGACGGTCAGCTTTCTTTTGGTACCAACAAACATTTTTCAAACACTTGTATATATTTTAGATAAGTACCTTTCTTTAGACTTCCAATAATAATTGAGAGGTAATTACTTAAAAGCACTTATACAGTAGCTGTCAACGAAACAGGCTGGCACGGTTAAGCAATTTGATTACTTTGTTTGCAACATGCTTCCGCTACTATAATTACTAAAACACCGGAACCCGACATGCCGACAATGACGTTACGTTACCAATTGAGCCCTTTTATGAGACTACACACTCATTGAATGTATTGCATTCAACAGTACTGCCTTTTTCCTAGTGATGTAAAAGAAATACACAGTATACTGTATATATAAAATAATATGTGCATGTTTCGGTCCCCTGCTTTTCCTTCTGCTGTCTTCGTCAGATCAAGAATGGCTCCAGAAGTCGAGGATCAGAATCACTAGAGGGAGCCCAACGGCTCCTCTTAACTCCAAAAACAGGTTTTACAGTTAATTTTGAATGTCCTCAGCAAATCTCTGATCGGATGAGCTTAAGCTCAAAGGTTGCTATGTTTGAGTATGTGGACGACTTCTGTTACCTGGGATCATGGATCCGGAAGTCAGATGAGGACCTTCGAATACGTAAGGGAAAGGCATGGGCAGCATTGAATGGGTTTTCCAGGATTTGGAAGTCAACGAGAATTAATCGGAAACTTAAGGTCCGATTATTTAGAGCAGCAGTAGTTTCAGTACTCCTCTATGGGAGTCCATACTGGGCTCTAACTGCTGAGGACACCAAATCTCTGGATGGCACATTCACAAAAATGCTACTCCGGGTTCATTATGCCAAGTACAGTACAATGCACACATCTCCAACCAGACACTATAACATTGGAGGTGTCTCATTGGTTCTCCCAAACTTGAAACTAGAACAAAGCCTGTGCACATTATTGTGCTTTGGCAGCCCCATGGAGAAGATAAGCATGGTGGACAGCCTATGACTTTCGTGGGACACCTCCTAAAGGATACTGGCTTTGAAGATGTGGATAATCTCGCGAAAGTCATGGGGGTTAGTGAGTTGTGGCGTTGCAACTTTGTTAATAAGCCGGCGGCATAGCATTCTTAATGCACGCTGCATTGGACTTGCCAATTGTGGATTGTATGGTGGTGACAAAATGTTTTTGTTGAGCTGGCATAGCATCTCAATGTGCAGTTTCAATGCAGCATGCTGATTATAGCAGTAGTATTAGTATTAGTCATCGGGCGCATGTGAAGTATATCGGACTTTCCGCTATTAAACTGTATTTCACTTTGCATTTTACCCCCACTGTGAAGTGAAGAATACAAGGTTTTCAATAAAAATCCAGGTTACAGAAAGGCTGAATCTAACCAAAACATAAAACAAATTGTGTCTGCTGTGGGTTGTCTGCTGTCGCTGGTCTGCTGTGGCCTGTCAGTTCCCTGCTGTCGGTTATTTGTTGTCGGTTTTCTGCTGTCGGTTGTCTGCTGTCGGTTGACTGCTGTCGATTGTTTGCTGTCGGTTGTCGGTCAACAAAGTGTGAATGGAACGTTTCTTGCTTGATAGAATCTATCTCAAGGAACTCCACCAACTCATCGCGTTACGCTGAAATGAGGTACAATGAGGCGTTACGAGGATATTACCAAAGAGCTGATAAGTTGACATGATATTAAGAAAAATTTACTATTTTAAGTCCAATCCATAACTTATGGGAAATTGTTATATAGCTTGGCACAAATTTGGTTAATGAATAACCCTTACTTAATCTAAGAACTAAATCAAGCAATATTTTACCATAAAATTGTTTTTCTGAAATAATGTTTACGTACAGTATAAGATCTTAATAATAAATTAGGTTAATCAACAGTTTCTCTAGATGAATATAGTGACGCCTCCAGGACGACATGTCCATCGCCGTAAGCCGCCATTAAATCGTTCACAATCTGTTCACTATTCTTTTCACTGGAATATTTCTGGGAAACGTGAAGGTTGGCGACGGTTGCAACAATAGCCATAATAATGAACATAACGAAATCTGAAATATTAAGAACCTTTTGCCAAATGTTTCGGCGCTTGTACCATCTTATAGAGATAATGTTTTGAGGGGGGCACTCATATTTACAACCATTTGATTCATGTATCACATTTTCAATTTCAACAGGAGATGAACTGTCGCCTTTTGATTCCTCTTTGCCAACATAAGAACGTGCTTTTGATAGAATCACACACATAATGACACAGATTAGAGTAAACAAAACATTAAAGTAATACAATTGGCAAAGAATAGGTAGGGTCTTTCCTGAAGGCGGGAGGTAATCCTGCACTACAACCATATTGAGAAGTTGGGCAAAGAAAACTGCCGAAACGAGACTGATGCGATCACCTTGTTCATGTGGTATGAGATATATAAAGGGGATGATGCAACTTATAATGATGGAAGGAAATATTATTGTCTTGAAGTGGAATTGCGGGGCTCTGTGTAAAGTTATAGCATAAACAAGGGTTGTGAACAGATCTGGTCCTTTTCCAGGCTTTGTCAGGCGTTCAGTTTGCTCAGAAGTTATTATACTGTGATCCCAAAGCCATTCATTTGATGATAAGTCAACAGACATCATTATTGGAAGCATAAGAGTTTCACTCCAAGTCAGATTGACAAAACTATCATTGTAGGTCCATGAAGAAATGTTGAACATGAGAAGTTGAACATCATATGGGAAATAAGTTGCCCCCAAGTTTTGAATTGAATGCATTTTCCATCTCTGATACAATCTCATCTCACCAGTAGACTCGACAGCAACATAGTTCACCTCATCACCTATCCCAACCTCTAACATACCCACCAAAACAATATTAGGAGTCCATACCTTGTTCGGATCAACAATAATCTCAGTAATACCAAGGTACTCATCTGGGTCCCATTGAAGCATTTCATCCTTCCAGAAAATAGTGACACAGGCAGAAAATGTCAGTGCGGAATGGATGATATTAATGTCAATAAGGTGGGTCAGCTGAAATAAAACTCCGACATTTATAACATTACTCTGGTTGTTAATTGGTCGTGTATGAGGAAAATAATCATCAAACAGTTTATTATTTAGTTCAGTACTTGCTTTCATTATAGTTCTATTAACTTGATGGCTGTTGCTATGCACTGTCACCACTAAACCCATTGAAATTATAATTGATATTGCTCTCATTGTGTAGTAGTATAGCTTCTCAGTCTACTGATTAGTGATTAAATTGTGTGAAGAGTAATATCATATAGGGTTATCATATAGGGAGGGATATCATATTGGAATATCATATAGGGATATCATATAGGGATATCATATTGGGATATCATATTGGGATATCATATAGGGATATAACCAACCATTAACCAATAAGTTTGCCTGTTCCACTTCTGATAATAAAAAAACGACTTCGTGATATTATATAATTTATTGTCCGGATTAAATTACACACGTAGGGTAGGTTAAAATTATAATAGTGATATAAAGTAGACCTATTTGTAAGTCATACAACCAATTAATTGCATTTAAGTAATTTAATGCTTCAAAGCATTATAAAATATTTCCTATTTGTAATTATTATTATTTATCAATATTGAGTTATAAAAATTTATAAGACAGAAGGAGAGAAATATCGCCGTTATAAAGTTATTCTTTTTGGCAACAAATAATCATAATCCCCCCCTCCCCGGAGGGGGGGGGGATGCTAAATTTAACCAAAAATTGCTTCGCCAAATCTAGCAGTTTTTGTTCTGTGTTGACACCTTCAATCTACCAGAGCTTCCCTTATCATAGATTCCAAATTAGTTTATCGTACTAGTTTATTATCGTACACTTATCGCATTAGTTTCATTACTTCGTGGTCAGATGTTTGGGTGCGATTATACTACGTATTGATAGATAGGCCTTGGTTCAAATTTGTCCAGTAATTGCAGTGTCAGAGAATAGCGCGTTACGGACTTGACCACTGAAATGCCATCTTATTTTTAAACAAATGACCCATTTTTGTCCTTAATTGCACCGATTTTTCGGAGACTAAAAGCGAGGTGAGCGACGAAATAAGCGAGCTTAGCATACGCACGCGTACCACTGTTTCAGCAGTTGGCAGTAGGGTCTGTCAGTATGTCTGTGAATCTGTCTGTTGGAAAATCATTCAATGCGAATAAATCAGTCAATCTTTGATGATATATAACCAAACTTTGTATAAATGAAGTCTCTGAAAAATCTAAAACATTATATGCTTGAGAGCACTCAAAAGTGTCCCAGTCTCTCGTTAGAAGGAGAACTGGACAGTGATGTTCTGATTAAGGACATGGGGGGCGGTTGGCGACATGTTCTCGACAAGCAGTTAATGATGCAGGATTGAGTGGATCAGCATACATTATTAACTTTCCTGGGAGACTTTAATGCAAGTCTATATCAATCATTTAGCTCGCCCTGATTCTATAGCTATACTGTTAACCGAAATTCCCTCAATCTTCAGAATTTCATCTCTGGAAATGGATTGTTTTCGGCTGGAACCCAGTTCAAGAAGAGAACTGGAAAGTCCCAGATAGTCCTGAAGAAATGATCACAAAGAAGTTGGTCCTTACCCCAAAGAAGGGCAACCTAACAACTTATGGATCTTTTCGTGGAATCTCGTTAATCTCGATTACTGAAAGCTATACAATAGAATTATATTAAATCGCATCAGGGATCCTGTTGAGAGACTGTTACGTGGGAACCAAAACGGGTTCCGTAAAGGTCGTGGCACCATGGAATCTATTTTGGCACTTAATCGAAGTGTTATCAACAAAAAAAGACAGACGTCTGGCTATTATCTTTGTTGTCTTCATTAAGATCTTTGACTTAGTTTCCCGACCACGTATGTTCAGCATATTTGCAGCATATGGGATCCCTGAGGAAATTATCGCAGCATCAGATCACTGTACGCTGGTTCCACCACATTTGTGTCTACTACTGATAGTGAGACAGATCCATTCAAAGTCTAATGGGGAGTCCTTCACCATTGCACCATTCTTATTCATAATTGTTGTTGATTACGTTCTAAGCATGTCCTTAGATCATCTTAATAAAGATTGGGTGATGGTAGCAACCCCTGCTGGCACAAGAAGTAGGGGAAATACAGCAATGTACCTTACTGATGTAGACTTTGCTAATGACTTAGGGTTACTGTCAGAATCACAAGAGGGATCCCAAAGCGGGTTGTTTCTAGTGTTGGTCTTTTTGTAAACTCCAAGAAGGCCAAAATTATGACAGTGAACCTTGACAGCCCTCAAGAAATGTCTGATCGTACGTAAGGGCATAAGCTCCAGTGATGGCTTGCTTGAGCATATGAATGACTTCTGCTACTTGGGATCATCGATCTGGAAATCTGAAGACCTTCGGATGTAAGGGAAAGGCATGTGGAGCATTGAATATTCTGTCTAGGATTGGGAAGTCCCATAGAATAAAGCGGAATTCAAGATTATATTATTTATGGCAACAGTTTTACCAGTACTGTTGTATGGTAGTGCATGCGGGGCTCTGACTGCTGAGGATACCAAATCTTGGATGTCAATTACAAGATTGTATACAAGAATGCTGCGCCGGATACAATGAACACATCTCCAATCAACTTTATTCAACCTTGGAGGTGTTTCTTTAGATTTACCTTGCTTGAGACTAACACGGAACCGCCTCCGCTTTTGCAGGACATTGCTTTTGCCGTAAGGACCAGCCTGTGCATAATCTTGTGGTGACGTCATGGAGTGAATAAGCATGGATGACAGCCCATGACTATCGTGAGAAGCCTCTTAAAAGACACTGCCCTCGAAGATGATAAATTGAAGATGATTGAAGATGATCTAGCAACTGTCATGGGTGATAGGGAGTTGTGGCGACGCAATTTTGTCGACAAGCCGGTACAGCATTCTTAAAAATGCAGCTGCAATGCAGCATATATAATGCAGCTGCAATGCATGAGCGATGGTGCAGCTTCTAACGCTAACAATTAAAACTTTTTGGTTAGCTTTGGGGTTGGAATTGGGAGACACATCTTGGAGAGTGGTGTTATACATTTTGTTTTTCGTTTTGGTAGTCTTCCTTCCCCCAGTAGACAACCCCCAATGTTAATTCTTTGTTTTAATTTATTGAAATAAAACCCCTTATGTCTATTTGGCGGTGTTCTTTAGAGAATTGACCATTGTCATTCTTGATATTATGAAGTTGAAGAAAGTCTCCACCCTCTCTCGATGTCAATCTGTCAAGAAGTTCTGTTATGCAACACAGACACCGATGCCAAGGAACAAATACTAAATAAGTTTAGTTTCAATGCATATGCAATCTATATGTACTTGCTTCTGCTTTGCTCGTGCTAAAAACATGCCAATTCGTATAAAACTCAACCCCTCGAACAAAATGGTTTGTCCACTTGCGGTCAATTTGGGCCACTATTTGTTAAAAGGATGAGAACTAAACAAATAGAAACGACGATAAACTTAAATTGATATAATAATACAAAGTAATCAATCGCTTTTACACTTAACACTTTGCTTGAGCGCCGGTCATGTAATCTATTGGTTGTAGGTTCAGCCCCGCCAGGCTCCACTCAGCCTTTCATCCACTGGGGTCGATAAAATGAGTACCAGTTAAATTACTGGGAGCAAATACAAGGGATATGAGTAGCGCCCACCCCTACCTTCGGGTGGCAGATAGGAGTAGCTCCCACCCCTACCTTCGGGTAGCAGATAGGAGTAGCGCCCACCCCTACCTTCGGGTAGCAGATAGGAGTAGCGCCCACCCCTACCCTCGGGTAGCAGATAGGAGTAGCGCCCACCCCTACCTTCGGGTAGCCGATAGGAGTAGCGCCCACCCCTACCTTCGGGTAGCAGATAGGAGTAGCGCCCACCCCTACCTTCGGGTAGCAGATAGGAGTAGAGCCCTCCCCTACCTTCGGGTAGCAGATAGGAGTAGCGCCCATCCCTACCTTCGGGTAGCAGATAGGAGTAGCGCCCATCCCTACCGTCGGGGAGCAGATAGGAGTAGAGCCCTCCCCTACCTTCGGGTAGCAGATAGGAGTAGCGCCCATCCCTACCTTCGGGGAGCAGATAGGAGTAGAGCCCTCCCCTACCTTCGGGTAGCAGATAGGAGTAGCGCCCATCCCTGCCTTCGGGTAGCAGATAGGAGTAGAGCCCTCCCTACCTTCGGGTAGCAGATAGGAGTAACGCCCATCCCTACCTTCGGGTAGCAGATAGGAGTAGCGCCCATCCCTACCTTCGGGGAGCAGCTATCGAAAGAAGAGCCTTTGGGTCGCCTCCGGCCTCTGCCGACTGTTTGCTTTGAACATTTAACCCTATAATTAAGATTGTACCCATTTAACCATATAACTCTTTTATAACTATATTCTTTAGTTTAGAATGGTATTGTACATGCATACAGTATTGAAACTATTTAATGTTTATCTAATGAGAATGACTTTAGTTTAGTTTTATATGTCTATCTATCCGAACGACGGTATTAAAAAACCCTTTGAACTCTTATCGAGACACTTTAATTGACTTATATTTGAACTATTTATTGAACTATTACAAATACTCTTACACACTAACTCGTATTATCTGTATTGTCGAACTGTCGCGCTCGTTAATTATAGGGTACTATGTATCATAATTAAATAGTTCGTTGATTATTCGTATATTGAACGTGTAATTTAATTAACTAGTCCAGGATGGGTTACTGACTGTGGTCTGTCACCCGCCACCCAACTATACACACCCACACCCACCCACACTCACACCTACTTGCACATCTACTTACCAAACCCACCCACCCCTACAGCAACCTACTTACCCGCACCCACCCACACTAACCCCTACTTGCACCTCTACTTTACCCACCCCCACCTAAACACACCCCACCCTACTTACCCACACCCACCCACACTCACCCCTACTTGCACATCTACTTTACCCACCCCCACCCACACACACCTAATCCTACTTACCCGCACCCATCCACCCACACCTATACTTGCACGTTTTTTTTCCCATGAAATACGTAAATTGTGCAATTCTTTAATAAAAGATAGAGCGATATAGACTTATAAAATAAATTGAACTGTATTATTAACTTTTAGTCATAGCGTACTCTATTAAGTAGTACGCTATGCTATAGAGTACGCTATGCTGATAATATTTTAGCGCTACTGATGAGGCCTGATAGGCTGAAACGTACGTATAGCGCTGGTTCAACCCCCGGTGACGCGCTTTCTCATTTTTTCCATTTCTGAACAAAACCATAATATTACATCTATAGTATTTTATTCCAAAATTGTAACATTACTCAACGCCGTTAGTATTACCAGCGAGTTGTTATTTAGCACTTTACAACTTTTGAGGACATTACAGCAATGTATTGGCCTGTACATTTAGTATTGTATTTGGTGTTATTGTTTACGTGGTAACCATGACGGCGTTAAGTAATGTCCACTAAGGGGACATTACTTAACGCCGTCATTGGTTACGACGTAAACAATAGAAGGAAATTTGCCTGACAGCCAGATAGGCCTACTGCATTACCTACCGGTAGGCGGGGTATAGCTATTAATAACCAGTAGCTAAATTATTAACATGGCTCCAAACGCCACCATAAATATAAGCTAACTTATTTATAACATAATGTATGCCATTTTTACATTTATTTATACAGCAACTAATATAATTTGTGCAGTTTCTATCACTTATAATGTATATGTACAATCGTTTCGTAGTGTTAGAATTTTCTGAATAAAACTACATACATACTTGTTGCAAAGTACTTTACAGTGTTCTGATCCTCGGTGGCTTTATTTTCACTCACTCACTAACGTTCGTTCGTGTAACAACGCCACTCGGATCATCACACTGTAAAGTGCTACTTTACAAACAAGTATGTAAATAGTTATTACAATATTGCTTGCGTAGTTACTGCAAATCAAATTACTGTACTCTTCAACTCCTGATGCTGCCTTACTCAATCTTAAATAATTAATTTAGTGTTCTCGAATATTTATTACGTAACTACGTTTCTAAGTCGATGCTCTTTCAATACATGTAATAAAAATTAAGAAATTCCACCAAATTTATTTTTTTTCACCGGGAAAAAAAGTAAAATTTATGCAATGGTTACTATTATCTAGGGAAAAGAAGACAGATTTTGGGGCCCATGTGAAGAATACCAGACTTCCTGCCGTTATATTTGACTTATTACGTAGTAATCGTTATTACGTAAACGTTATTAGTAAACGTTATTACGTAGTTATAATACGTAGTTACCGTAATGTGAGGAATACCAGGTTTTCACCAAAAACACAGGTTACAGAAGGGCTGAATCTAACCAAAACAATAAACGAATTAGTATATGTACATGTTATAAAACAGAAATAAGCGCTATAAAACACTTAATAAAGATAGATTAAAAAAAATAAAAAATCTCCATATATAAAATTCCAATAAAAAGTCGACCGAAAAGTGAAATCCTGGTATTCTTCGCATGGGCGGATTTTGGGCGGATTATTCGAGCGAAAATGTAACAATTTAAGAATAAATTAATTATTTTATCCGAATATTGAATAGGAGTAGTAAAAGCATATAATGCATATGATGCTTTTATTATTTAGAGGAATTGCGGATTACAAAGTGTATAAAAAAATACTGTATTTTTGTAACAGAAGTTGTTTTCTTAAAAAATATTCCCTTTTGAATTAGAAATTTATCGTTATAAAGTTATCGCAAATTTGAGGTAAATTTTGTCTGCACTATTGTCTAATTAAATAATACTAGTTACCGGTACTATATACTAGCTATTCTTTGTGAGTGAAGATGATATTCTAGAACGATAATTAAATAATCAAATCAATATTAAACTAGCTAATGGGAGCAGAAGATCCTATAACTATAAACATTTCAATGCTAAATTAATTAATACCAAAGTAATTACTGATCTAAAATAAATAATGGAAATCAACAGAATAAACTTCTAGATCGTTGATTGGATAAATATTTTATTATCCGCATTTTTCGAAGCTTGATTGGATAATTACTTTATTGTCCGGAAATGCGGACGTTAACGTCTTTATTGTCCGCAGTTTTGCGGACAATAATTGGAATATTTTAAAGAAAATACTTTAATAATATTAACAATTAATCATTCAAGTAGAAATTCACTCTTATCTCCCTATAATTCTGAAAAACAGAATCATATGGACATTCTTTTAAACAACAGTAACATTGTATATATCTGTTTACTGCAGTCTACTGTGCTGCAGTCTAATGAGTTTACATACTCAATAAATTACTTTGTCTAACTCTAACTAATGTACAGTGCGGTAGCTATAAGACGCTGTAAATTGTGTAACTAAATGGGTGGACTATATAGATGTACGCGAGCCTTCCATACAGCTGCTAATAAACTAATTTCCTCCAAATTGTGACAGCGGGAAAAAATAGCCTCGCCAGTAGCCAGGAGGACGCCAGTCGCAGCTACCCAGATCAACTTAAATAATCTATGTAATGTACCGGTTTCGGTGGCTGTTCGCGGCAAATTTCCCGTTTTTATTACATAAAAAAATATATAATTCTAATTTAACCAGCTAAAAGAACAATTTTTAAATCAGAAATGAATTTACTATTATAAATTTACCTTTTTTTACATGCCAAAAAAGTGAAATACTAATTCATAAATGAACAGGGTAAAGTGTTAACGCAGTCTACCGGTAATACTGGTTTCTGAGGGATGGGTGTAAACGGAACCTTTTTTTCAATGTAAAAAACTTGAAATAGTCTTACAACTATTGTAAACAAGCGCGAAATCGCGCAAAGGTCCGCGTCTACTACTAACGCATGAACTATATCCTTGAATGGCTTACTACCAATCTTACAACAAAAGACATTCACCGGAATGGGGGATTGAACACGTTACCTAGAGATTCCAAGTCCCAAGCTCTGCCACTGAGCCATTGGGGCCGTACCAACCCCTAATACCAAAACCTATCTGGAAATTATTATTAACAACGGAGTGAATACTAGAGGTCTGGCTACGCGGACCTAAAAATTACTTTGAGGTAGGCGACTTACTACGCCTTACTCGCTACGACTTACTACGGCCTACTTAGCGACATTTTGATTTCAAAGAAAATAAACTTTAAATAAGGTATTCCTCATTTAACCTAAGCTGTTCCCATTAATTAATAAGATTGGGGTTCCTGAGGTCATTACGGGATGGGTTTTCGCAAGTACAGGTTTAATTTTTGGCGCATTCTAACCCCCCTTCCCCTCTATTTGGAAAAAGATTTTTATAAAAATTAAAAATAACACTTTTTTAAACTAAAAATACTTTCTTGAAAATCACGTAATAGGCCACTTACTTTTTCACATATTCCGAAAGTGATACCGATGGTTGTTGAAAATAATGGCAAACCCACTCTGGGCTAAACTAAAACTCATTATCGAAACCCGTAATTCCATTTGAGTATGTTCTTTTGTGTATACTGATTTAACATACTGTACTGTTTTAGCTTAATAATTTGATAATACTGCTTTCTTAGGCCTATGATTAAATACCACACACTATCATACACAATAATTATAAATAGTAGGCCTAAAGTCCTGAAGATATCTTTCACCACTTACTTGCATTTACAGGATGACGGTTACCAATGCAACAGGGCGAGCTGGCTGTCCTGGCAGATAAGCATTGCCTTAGCGCTGTTGGTATTCAAGACTGGATAGACTGACAAGGTTCTGATTAAGGGCATGAGGCCGTTGATGACATGCCCTCGCATCAGACGATGGTAGTGGCAATGGTGGAATTGTTCTATTAATGAATCCAACTTTACAGTGTACATGCAGCATTGGACAAAGTAGACCAAATCTCTAACCGCATCATCCGTTGCCACTTCTCATGTTCTGAAAGACTCGCTAAGAAGTTTCCTAAGGTGGTTCTGAATGTGTGCTATTCTCCAACTAGTGTTGCCCCAGTAGATTAGGTGGAAAGTTTCTACCAGATTCTACAAGCAGCTATTGATGGTGGATCAGCATGTATTCTTATCTTTCCTGAGTGACTTTAATGCCAGTCTCCATCACTCGTCAACATCGCAATGTACATCGTTAATGTCAATCTAACAATCAGTTCATATTCAGGATTTAATCTCTGGAAGTGGGTTGTTCTCGTCTGGGACGCAGTTCAAGAAGCGATTTGGAAAGCTGTGGACACATTTGCGTCATGATGCATAAATCCATCTTGACACAATTGGTCACACATAAACCTTCAACTTTCAGCTCATAAAAACTCATTGGCTATATTGCAATAGACCAGCTATAAAAGGTTGCACAATGCATAATATTCAGTTTGGAAATTGTTTTTTTACTTCTGATTGGTTGAAAATCAATGCTAGAGATACCAGCTTTCAACTTTCAAGTGAGATAGAAGATAGGAAAAGTGCGTTTTGAAATTTGAAAACTCATGTATGACCCCGGCCTTAACAGATCCCTCTTTGATGCGCCTCTGCGTCAAAGACCACGGAAGTGTGGGTCTCTCTTTTAGCCTATCTATGGTATTAGAGTTTAGCAAAACACTATAAAGCGCCCCATGGCTACCGACCCATGGCCACAGTTAACCTATTAGGAAAGTAAATTACTTGAAGCTATAGTATTAAATATATATGTTATTCCTAATATACAAGCACACCCTTCAAAGTAAGGATATAAGAAATTTATACATTATAATATTCAGTAATACATCATCATTAATTGTAATGTATTAATATTAATACCATTCACATTGCAGCTGTGACTAATGAATGCGTAGTTTAAGGTCATTGAATATAAATTACTGATTTTGTAGAAGAGATATGTAAAATATATAGTGTTATTGCTCAATTTATTCCTGGTTCCTTTCTCAATTTTCCCATTAGTATCTGAATCCTCTTGGTTTCTACTTTTTATCATGGCTCTATCTGAACTATGTGTTTTTCAACTTCAACTAGTCACGGTATTTGTTTGTTAATCCTTAATGCGTTTGTACATCGGTTATATTTTTTGGTTGTTATCTAACCATAACTCATCGAGTGTCTCCTCATTCTGAGGTTCCATATTATTACTACATACTTCCTATTTTTTGTTTATTAACGCTTGGTTCATTTTGCTGTCCTATATTCAATTTTCCCCCTCGCAGGGACCCCACTTGCAGTTTACTCTATGCCTACCACTTGGAGGGGTCCCATCCTACATGGTTACGGTGCCGTGGGGCGTGGGCCCTCCTGGAACTAGCTTCTTTGCTGTAGCAGTGAACAGATCTGCCCGTAGTATACTACTGCATGTTGTTTTAATACTGTGCGACCTGGACGTGATGCTGGTTCTGTTGGGTAAAACGAACTTAGATCCTGCAAGGCATGACTTCGATGAACTTAGATCCTAACTAGGTGAACTAAGATCCTAACTAGGTGAACTTAGATCCTAACTAGGTGAACTTAGATCCTAACTAGGTGAACTTAGAACCTTACTAGGTGAACTTAGATCATAACCCGGTGAACTTAGATCCTAACTAGGTCAACTTAGATCCTAAGTAAGTGAACTTAGATCCTAAGTTGGTAAACTTAGATCCTAACTCGGTGAACTTAGATCCTAACTAGGTCAACTTAGATCCTAAGTAGGTGAACTTAGATCCTAAGTTGGTGAACTTAGATCCCAAATAGGTGAACTTAGATCCTAACTAGGTCAACATAGAACCTAACTAGGTGAACTTAGATCCTAAGTAGGTGAACTTAGAACCTAACTAGGTGAACTTAGATCCTAACTAGGTCAACTTAGATCCTAACTAGGTGAACTTAGAACCTAACTAGGTGAACTTAGATCCTAACTAGGTGAACTTAGATCCTAACTAGGTGAACTTAGATCCTAACTCAGTGAACTTAGATCCTAACTAGGTCAACTTAGATTCTAACTAGGTGAACTTAGATCCTAACTAGGTCAACTAGTCACGGTATTTGTTTGCTAATCCTTAATGCCTTTGTACATCGGTTATATTTTTTGGTTGTTATCTAACCATAACTCATCGAGTGTCTCCTCATTCTGAGGTTCCATATTATTACTACAGTACTTCCTATTTTTTGTTTATTAACGCTTGGTTCATTTTGCTGTCCTATATTCAATTTTCCCCCTCGCAGGGACCCCACTTGCAGTTTACTCTATGCCTACCACTTGGAGGGATCCCATCCTACATGGTTACGGTGCCGTGGGGCGTGGGCCCTCCTGGAACTAGCTTCTTTGCTGTAGCAGTGGCAGATCTGCCCGTAGTATACTACTGCATGTTGTTTTAATACTGTGCGACCTGGACGTGATGCTGGTTCTGTTGGGTAAAACGAACTTAGATCCTGCAAGGCATGACTTCGATGAACTTAGATCCTAACTAGGTGAACTAAGATCCTAACTAGGTGAACTTAGATCCTAACTAGGTGAACTTAGATCCTAACTAGGTGAACTTAGAACCTTACTAGGTGAACTTAGATCATAACCCGGTGAACTTAGATCCTAACTAGGTCAACTTAGATCCTAAGTAAGTGAACTTAGATCCTAAGTTGGTAAACTTAGATCCTAACTCGGTGAACTTAGATCCTAACTAGGTCAACTTAGATCCTAAGTAGGTGAACTTAGATCCTAAGTTGGTGAACTTAGATCCCAAATAGGTGAACTTAGATCCTAACTAGGTCAACATAGAACCTAACTAGGTGAACTTAGATCCTAAGTAGGTGAACTTAGAACCTAACTAGGTGAACTTAGATCCTAACTAGGTCAACTTAGATCCTAACTAGGTGAACTTAGAACCTAACTAGGTGAACTTAGATCCTAACTAGGTGAACTTAGATCCTAACTAGGTGAACTTAGATCCTAACTCAGTGAACTTAGATCCTAACTAGGTCAACTTAGATTCTAACTAGGTGAACTTAGATCCTAACTAGGTCAACTAGTCACGGTATTTGTTTGCTAATCCTTAATGCCTTTGTACATCGGTTATATTTTTTGGTTGTTATCTAACCATAACTCATCGAGTGTCTCCTCATTCTGAGGTTCCATATTATTACTACAGTACTTCCTATTTTTTGTTTATTAACGCTTGGTTCATTTTGCTGTCCTATATTCAATTTTCCCCCTCGCAGGGACCCCACTTGCAGTTTACTCTATGCCTACCACTTGGAGGGGTCCCATCCTACATGGTTACGGTGCCGTGGGGCGTGGGCCCTCCTGGCACTAGCTTCTTTGCTGTAGCAGTGGCAGATCTGCCCGTAGTATACTACTGCATGTTGTTTTAATACTGTGCGACCTGCACGTGATGCTGGTTCTGTTGGGTAAAACGAACTTAGATCCTGCAAGGCATGACTTCGATGAACTTAGATCCTAACTAGGTGAACTAAGATCCTAACTAGGTGAACTTTAGATCCTAACTAGGTGAACTTAGATCCTAACTAGGTGAACTTAGAACCTAACTAGGTGAACTTAGATCCTAACTAGGTGAACTTAGAACCTAACTAGGTAAACTTAGATCCTAACTCGGTGAACTTAGATCCTAACTAGGTCAACTTAGGTACTAAGTAGGTGAACTTAGATCCTAAGAGGTGAACTTAGATCCTAACTAAGGTGAACTTAGATCCTAACTAGGTGAACTTAGATCCTTTAACTAGGTGAACTTAAATCCCACTTTATGCTATTTAAAGCCTTTGGTAATTATCATGCTAGTCGCGAAGTTTTTTGCCATAGATCTCAACATCGTGCCTCAGCCTGGATTTTTTAGCGTAGCTTTTAGCTCTCGATTTTGAATCATACAAACTTGTTACAAAATTTTATACTACCGGTACTGTATGTGTGCATGCATTTATTGGAATAATAAGGTAATATGACCTTGTCTGTGACCTAATTTTTAACTATTGTATTACAGTAAAAATATAGTTACGTATTTCTTCCGTTAAAAATCAATCGATAATACTTACTTAAACTAGGCCCTAATTAATGTACAGTAGGATATTTGTTTTTGTATTGAGCTTATGTACTGCATGTTGCATGACTGTAGGCCCTACTGTTTTATCTAGGCTCTCTTTGTATTAGCCTATAGTAACTATTGGTCTATTGCTGAATGCTAGCGGTGGTTGGTGTCATGCGCTCACCCGTTCAACCACCGTCTACATTCTACATTGTTTGTAGAAGTGTAGAAAATTGTTATTAAATAAATAAAATAAAAAAAGCGAACTTAGATCTTAGGTGAACTTAGATCCAATTTATACAAATTCCTTAGCAATACAGCAATACATACAGACATATAGGCCTAGGCCTAGATGTTGTTTGTTGTTACCGTACCGTACCTCATGTTACGGCTGTACCTGGTACCGTACAGCTGTACAGCGGTAGGCAGGTAGGGTAGGGCAGTAGGGTAGACTTCTGGACTTATCTGAGCGTTAGGCCTACCCTACACCTACATCCAGACATCAGTACAGCAGTACATGGTCAGATGGTTGTAGTCTGGTTCTGGTAGTCAGGTAGTGTAGGTGGGTATCGGTACTGCGGTACCGTTTCGTTTATTGAAATCTGAACTGCTGGAAGCTAACTGTAAAGCTCTGTAGGCCTACTGTAAACCGAAGCTGCACCAGTAAAATATCCATGTTAAATAGGCCTACTGAAATAGATACAGTCTCAGAGGATAACATCAGAACATGCTGACATCAGTCAGGAACACTGGTCACAATATGTCCAATTTACAGCCAGAATGTGTCCGCGGAAAACGCTCTCAGAGTGAAATTTCTCCATAGAAAACAATGCTAAATTTCATTTGAAAACCGGCAGTGAAATTTTAACATTGGCATTCTAAAAATTATGCCATTAGAATCGTCATAAAATTCTGTATAAATCAATTTGAGAATTAGAATCTCATCGTTGGGATAACTTATCATAATATTAAAAATAAAAATATGCCCAGCTTCTGCTTTGAGTACTATTGGAGTTACAGCCAAAATATGTCCGGAAATATAATCGCAGCCTGTGAAGGACAAATAGTGGCTGCACGGACACTTTCTGGCTGTAAATATGTGGACAATTTTTGGCTGAGCTTCAGCCAGAAAGTGACCAGTGTTCCTAACTGGGACATGGTCGAACGTCGAAGTAATAGGCCTATTTATTTCCCGCTCAGGATCAGGAAATTCTGGTAACGGTAAGTAATAATGTCGAGGTAGAATAAAACGTCTGTCCTTATCTGATCTGATCTGACTGTCTGATCTGACAGCATCTGATCTCTATAACCAATCAGGCCAATCAGGAGAAAGAGATATAATATTTACCTAACTGTCTGTTAGGTAAATAGCCAATAGCTGAATAGGGGATCACGTTTCAGGTTGCCTGTTACAGTGTTACGTATTATCATCATATGAAGTACCCGGTACCAGAGCAGTACAGGCATACCGGTATGCATCTAATGCACAAAGGCATGTTATTACTGTATTATATA